>OU696573.1:7304805-7584805 GCA_916048095.2 Sacculina carcini
GCATCCTGAGGACCTTGTAGGCGTCACACTGTCGAACGCTACCTTCAAGCATGACGCCTACGTGGTACCCCGACCAGCCAAAGATTTCACGGCGTCACTCTTGGCACAGAGGTGAGCAATATTGCATATTTGATTATATGTTACGATTTCGTTTGACTACATCAAGTGTTTAAAAATATTTTATGTTGTTTTACAGACTGGAAAAAATTGCGCAGTCCAACGCGTCGTTTATCACCGGCAATTCCAGTCTCGTGCTCAAGGTGACGCATATTGCCAGACGTCCACCGCACGACATCCCGGACGACGAAATGGAGGGCTCGGCGCGGCTCAAGAACACCGGCGATTTCGCCACGTGGTTCTCCCGGAAGAACTGTTTCTTCCGTGTACTTGGCACACAGTGCTTGCCCCGGGCACTGGTTGCTGCCAGGTACATTGCGGAGAACCACGCCGCGTCGAGCGCCTTCCGTGTGCGGATGCATCGTCTGGCAAGGGACCCCGCAAGTTTCATGTCTGAGGCCAGGGAATTGTGTGAACATTCCGGGGTAGACTTTTCCCTGCCCAGCATGGGCTTGCGGGAGCTCCAAAAGTTGGTGGCTGGTTGGTCGGAGTACCGGGTCCACGTCTACTCGACGGATCATTTTGGGCGACTCGGCGCAACCTTCGGTGAGTAATTCGAAAAAATATTCCGTTAGCGTTAATTATTTGCATTCATATAATTAAATTTGCATTAATTCGCATGTGTGTGTTTCAGGCACAGGACATCATCATCTATATTTGTATCATCACCATCACCATTTCGACGTCATCACGAAGATCACGGCATTCCTCGACACGAAATATTTCTGCGAGGAATGTCAAACGCGCTACACTCAGCCTGGAGAGCATACCTGTGCCGGAGGTTGCAAGGACTGCGGAGCGCCTCATCGATGCCAGCGGGAAGGTGCGTTAACCCATTGTCCCGAATGTAGTTTAGATTTCATTTCCAGCTCCTGTTTCGAGGCTCACAAACAATCACGCTGTAAGGTGCGGCGTGGGTGTCCCAGATGTGGCGATGTGCTTTACAAATCGTATAGCAAAAATCGTCATGTCTGTGGCACTCACATATGCCCTTACTGTCGTGAACGAGTCACGAACCACGAGCTCATAGGTGCGGAAAACGTCCATCGTTGCTTTCTCCAACCTTCGCATCAATCTTCTGTCAACAAAAAACAAATTTTTATCTTTTACGACTTTGAATGTATGATTGACACCAGCACCAACCTTCACATTCCTAATCATTGTGTCGCACACGTATGTTGTGAGTCCTGCTTTGATTGCATTGACCGGCCATGCACTGACTGTGGGACAGAGCAGCACGAACATGTGTTCTCTGGCCCAACGACAAGACAAGACTTTGGTCAGTGGCTTTTCACGCTCAAGGACGCGAAAGCCATTGCCCATTATGCCCAAGGTTATGACAACAACATTGTTGCCAATTACGCGTTGAGCCAAGGTGTGGTGCCAGACCTGATCATGAACGGCAGAAAAATCCTCTCCATGCGCTTCTCCAACTCCAAACTCCGTTTCATTGATTCCTTCAGTTTCCTTCCTATGCCTCTTGCGAAATTTTCCAAAACGTTCAACATTCCTGTCCGTAAAGGTTTCTTCCCTCACCTCCTCAACACTACGGACAATCAAAATTATGTAGGTCCTTTTCCTTCAGCCGATATGTTCGACCCGGGTCGCATGTCCACCGAACAGCACGCCGAGTTTCTCACTTGGCATGCCTCGCAGGTGGGCCGGCAGTATGACCTGCGCCAGGAAATGGGAGCGTACTGCCGCGACGATGTCAATGTACTTCGTCTCGGTAGTATGCGTTTCCGCCAACAATTCATCGAGGTGACTGAGGTGGACCCATTTCAGAGCATCACGCTTCCATCTGCGTGTCATGAGGTGTGGCGTCAAAAGTTTTTGCGCAAAGACAGCGTCGCGTTGATACCGAGCCATGAGCACTACCGACCATGTGGCAACTACTCGAAGAAATCGATCCAGTGGCTGGAACTGGAGGCGTCGTCTCGCGACATCAATATCCAGCACGCATTGAACTCTGGTGAGGTGCGTATTGGGTCGTACAAAGTGGACGGCTATGCCAAAGTGGGAGACCAACACCTGCTTTTCGAGTTTCTCGGTTGCTACTTTCATGGTCATCGGCATTCTGGTAAGTGTCTCTGCGCCAGCAAAAACTGTCGCTATGTCATGAACAGTGGGGCTCCATCAACGCGCCATCTATATGATGGCACCATGGCTCGTCTGGCGATACTACGAGCCCGACCCGACACAACTCTCATCACCATCTGGGAGTGTGAATTTGATGCACTGCTTCGAGACGATGACGACCAACGTTGTCGCGCCGAAGCAGTGCAAGTCTTGCCGCCGATGAATGTTCGGGACGCGTTCTACGGAGGGCGAACAGAGGTGTTTCGTCACTATGCCGAATGTGCTGGTGACGAGCGGATCGAGTACGTTGATGTGTGCTCCTTGTATCCTTACATCCTTAAAAACGGAAAATTTCCCCTCGGTCATCCTTCTCACATTTTCCGTCCTCCCATCACAGATTTTCACAAATATTTCGGCATCATTTATTGCACAATTCTCCCTCCGCACAATCTTCACGTTCCCGTCCTTCCCGCACGCATCAACGACCGCCTCATGTTCACCCTGTGTAGAACATGTGCCGAGCAGGGTATCGGTGGCAATTTCACCACAAGGTCGCCGCAGTGTCACCATTCGGACGAGGAGCGCAGTCTCACTTCCAGCTGGGTGTCGCTGGAAGTAGCAAAAGCTTTGGGGTTGGGGTATCGGCTCACTTCCATCCACGAGTTCTGGCACTTTGCCAACACCACACAGCTCAACGACGGCGAGGCAGGCGGATTGTTTGCAGAATATGTAAACAAGTTTTACGCCCTCAAGGTCAGCGCCGAGGGTTATCCCACTCACGTGCAGACTGACGACGACCGACACGACTACAGACAGACTCTCGAAGCGCGTGAGGGTATAACCCTGCCGACCATTGAGAGGAATCCGGGCCTGAGAGCTGTGGCCAAATTGTGCCTCAACAGCCAGTGGGGCAAGCTGGCTCAGCGCGCAAACCTGGGGCAGACTGAATACGTCACTTCCATGCGTCGTGTTTACGATCTGCTGGAGGATCCCGACATGGAGGTCTCCGCGTGTGACCTCATATCGGTGGCTGACGATAGTGAGGGGGACAGCATAATGCACGATGTATGGAGGCTGACGTATTCCCATCGACAAGACAAGACTGTGGCCGGTCCGCTTAAAACTAACATAATCCTTGCTGCTTTTGTCACTTGCCAATCCCGACTTTATCTTTACTCTTTCCTGCAACGCCTTAATCCTTTTCAGCTAATATACTGCGACACAGATTCAGTCATTTACAAAACATCACCAGAAATGCCGCGCATACACACATCACACTTTCTCGGCGACATGACTGACGAACTGACTTGTTTCGGGGCAGGCAGCTATATTTCTCATATAGTCTGTCTGTCTCCCAAAAATTACGCTTTTACTGTACACACACCAGACGGGCACACCAAGACTATAGTAAAAATGCGCGGCATCACACAAACACACGACACGCAGCAGCTTATTTCCTTGGACGCTTTCCGATCCCTGTTAGAGGCGCCTGGGTCCACAATCAAAGTCCCCTTTCGGCAATTTAAAAAGACTGTAGATTTTAAGATAATTACGGTGGGAGGGGAAAAAATTAATAGGTTAGTTTCCAGCAAACGCAGGGTCCTTCCCGATTATCGCACCTTCCCGTACGGCTTCACCGACTGACCGACCGACCGACCGACATCATCATCATCGTTATTTATTGCTACTTATTTGCTGTGTTACCAGCGTTAGTTGTGCTAGGTGTGTTAGTTGTGCTCGATGTATTGGTTTTTAATATAAAAGTGTTAGCAGTGTTAGTGTGTTAGTTGTGCTAGCGTGTTAGCTGTGTGCTAGTTGTGCTAGTGTGTTAGATGTGTTAGTTGTGCTAGTGTGTTAGCTGTGTTAGTGTGTTATATAAATATCAAAGTGTTGGTGTGTGTGTGTGTGTGTGTGTTATATAAATATAAAAGTGTTGGTGTGTATACATGTTTTGGTGTGTATGTGTGTGTGTGTGTGTGTGTGTGTTATATAAATATCAAAGTGTTGGTGTTTGTGTGTGTGTGTGTGTGTGTGTTATATAAATATAAAAGTGTTGGTGTGTATACATGTTTTGGTGTGTATGTGTGTGTGTGTGTGTGTGTGTGTGTGTGTGTGTTATATAAATATATAAGTGTTGATGTGTATACATGTTTTGGTGTGTATGTGTGTGTGTGTGTGTGTGTGTTATATAAATATAAAAGTGTTGATGTGTATACATGCTTTGGTGTGTATGTGTGTGTTAGTGTGTGTGTGTGTGTGTGTGTGTGTGTGTGTGTGTGTTGTGCAAGCTTTAATATACAAGTGTTGATGTGTATGTGTGTCATTCAATTGACAATCACCGAGACGGTGACGAATATAATGTTGCTCCTATTATCACTATTGCTCCTTGTCAACTATGTTGAAAGTGTAATTGCAGAGCTGGTAATAGTGGGATTGTTATATGATCCGATTAAGCGTCGCGGGTGTTTGGCTAGTAATGTTCAGCGCAAAACTGGTCGCACATCAGCAAAACATACTTTATATAATACCCCTATAGTTAAACGTAGATCAGTTTCATCGGTACGGCGGGTATGGAAACGTTTGACGCACGTCTTGTTACACCGTTCACAATGATCTTGTCCGGTCCTTCAGGGTCCGGCAAGAGTCAATTTATAGTCGACATGCTGACACGGGCGGACCAAGTGCTCACCCGAAGCCCCGATTATGTACTGTATTGCCACGGAACTGCAGCGCCAGATCATATAGATAAGAATTTAGTTAATGAAATGCAGTACGGGGTGCCATCGCATGAGGAAATTCAACGATTGGCAAGCAAACATAAACACGGTAAAGGTTGCATGGTCATTATCGACGACTTACTGGATGCTGTGGAAGGGCCTGTTGTACGTGACATGTTTACAAAAACGTCACGTCACGACAACATGAGTGTACTATTTGTCACCCAAAACACGTTTCTCAAGTCGCCAAACTACCGCACAATCAGTCTAAATACAAATTATTATGTATTTTTCCGTAATTTTCGAGATCAAACACCACTGCGCGCATTTGCTCAACAGTACATGCCAGATAATATCAGGTTCATTATGGATGTTTATAGAGACGTAATGAAGAAAATGTACGGTCATTTGCTTGTGGATTTGCGTCAACAAACTGACAACAGACTACGTGTGCGTAGCAATGTGTTGGAACAACCCATAACAGTATATCTTCCCGCTTTGAGGTATAAATAGCACATATAGTTGAGCAAGTGAATCATTTGTCAACATGTCGTCGACGTTGCAACGCTGTTGGCCGACAATCGAATCACTTCCGCGTCTCACACAACGTCAACAAAAAGCCGTTCTCAACACGTACGACCCTGCTCTGATACGGGCTATTTGTGAAATTTGTCATAACCTGTTGCAAGACCGCGTCCCTTTGGAAAAAGAACAAAAGCGTCGCCTATCCAAATACAAGAAAATACTGCGTAAATTGGGTGACAAACGTCCGTCACTGAAGAAAAAACAACGAGTGTTGGTGCAAAGCGGAAAATTTTTATCCGCCCTTATACCCGTGGTTGCATCGGTTATAAGCTGTATACTGTCTGCAAAGTAATGAGCGCCTTCCAACGAATGGTTCTCATATCGCAAGCCACATATGATGAAATGCAAGGTCGAACCATAGCCACACCCACACCCTCTCTAGAACAAATTCTTAACAAGTCTACAGGGAATGCCGAAGCGAAACGGATCGAGTACATGAACGCCTGGCGCCCTGAACAGGCCACCGCTCCTGCTCCGTCTGTAGAGACTGATAAATGGCTCCAACTTGTACCATCCAGCTATAAAAAACACGCACAATTCGTGCTTTCCCAATTGAGTAATGTGCTGAGATGGGACAACAACACCGGTATCATTTATCTCAACCACGCACAAATTCCTCGGAGCAATATTGTCGATGTGGTAAACTATATCGTTCGACGTCGTAAAAGTGTTCCTGAGCCAACAGGGTGGGCACAGCTGCGACAACTGATTGAGTCGTTGAATTTACCGCGAGAAGTTGCTCCGAATATTCACGGGCAGCGAGTTTCGACAGTTGATCAACGATCGGCAAATATCCCACGCAAATGGATAGTAGGCTGATTTGGTCGCAAAGAACCAAACAACTCCATCGTCCAGTACGTAAGCGCTTCGTACACAATGCATACACCTCCACTGGACTAAATGATACATGGCAAGTTGATTTGTGCGATGTTTCACGTCTACGTGGGCATAACACACAAGTACGTTATTTGTTGGGTGCAATTGACGTGTTTAGCAGACAAGCATATGTGCGTGCATTACATAGTAAACGGGGACCGGCTGTGGCCAAAGCAATGAACCATATTCTCACCAACAATTGCACACCGATGCAAATAATGAGCGACCATGGTGGTGAATTCACAGGGCGAGAATTTCAACGTGTAATGAAAGAGCACAACATCTATCATTATACGACATCTACAATCATACGGAAGGCATGGATAATTGAACGATTTTTCCGTACTCTGCTCTCGCTGATACACAAGTTTATGACCGAAAACAACACAAAACACTTTGTCAAAAATCTACCTCAATTGGTGAATTTGTATAACAGCACTGTACATAGATCAATCGGTATGGCACCTCGCGCTGTAACTTTATCAAATCAACACTTGGTCAACACATTGTCGCGCAAAAAGCAAACACCAAAGCTTCGTGTAGGCGATCATGTGCGAATGTTTATTCCGAAAACTCTATTTGAAAAAGGATATCGACAGACATTTAGCAACGAAACGTTCAAAATTGATTCCATATACAAACGTCGATCAATTCCCATGTATAAGCTGTGTGATGATGATGGAAATTTGATTACCGGGACATTTTACTATCAAGAACTTCAACGTGTTTGAATACAACATGAATATTGTGCATTGTCTTTGCGACCGGTTTAGTCAAACCGTTTTTTTATATATATTTCAAGTATGATTGAAAATTATTATATTCTCGTCTCTGCCAAACATCGACTTGGCGATCCCAATATAATGAGTATCGTGACATAAAATAGAAATAAAGGAAAAAAATAAAAGTTGGGCATAGAATAAAGAATAAATATAATAAGAAAAGAAGAATAAGAAATAAAAAATATAAGTTGGGTATAGAATAAAGAATAAATATAATAAGAAAGGAAGAATAAGAAATAAAACTAAAAGTTGGGTTGGGTCGGGTTAGGAATAGAATAAAGAAAAAAAAAAGTTGGGTTAGGTATACACACAAAGAAGTTAGGTTAGGTATACACAAAGAAGTTAGGTTAGGCATAGAATAAATATAATAAGAAAGGAAGAATAAGAAATAAAAAAAGTTAGGTTGGGCATAGAATAAATATAATAAGAAAGGAAGAATAAGAAAGAAAAAAAGTTAGGTTAGGTTAAGGTTAGGTTAAAAAAAAAAGTTAGGTTAGGTTAAAAAACAGTTAGGTTAGGTTAAAAAAAAAAGTTAGGTTAGGTTGGAAAAAAGTTAGGTTAGGTTAAAAAAAAAGTTAGGTTAGGTTAAAAAACTAAAAAAGTTAGGTTAGGTTAAAAAAGTTAGGTAAAAAAAGTAAAAAAAGTTAGGTTAAGTGTGACGTCAGAGGGGGGTGACGTCAGAGGGGGGAGGGGCAAGGGGGATAATGTAAACAAATGTAACAAAGTGGTTAGGCCTTCTACTGACGCCTATCAGTGACGCGCATCTGATGTGAGCCCACGATGAACACAAGCAGCAGCCAATCCACTTGGATTGCTCCCCCGTCGTCAATTTGCAGTAGCAGCAGGACTAGTGATGCAAAAAAAACCGTTTTTTTTGGTTGCGGTTTTTTTTGCAAAAAAAAACATGTTTTTTTTAGTTTTTTTTTGTTTTTTTTGTTTTTTTTTAGAATTAGCCCCAATTGTCATCGGATGTTAGATTTTAGTACATAGAAATGAGTTCAATTGATGTTTTGTACATCTTTACGTGTCTTATTTCAAAGAAAATTTGATAATAGTATAAAAAACAAGAATATTTATCAATAAATACCTCAGGAGACTGTTTGAAAGTGCATCCGGGTCCGGTGGTTAAGTTTTTTTTCATTGAGAAAACCCATGTTTTTAAAGATGGTTTTAATGATGTCGATATTTGAAATAATTTGTTAGCATAACAAAACAAATTCATTGAATAATCATGTTTTTTTTTCAAACAAACCATGTTTTTTATGAAAAAATGCAATGATGTTTTTCAAACTGGTTTTAAATTCGTTTTATTGATGTACAGGTCCAGAAAATATTGGCAGCAGAACAAGACAAGCTAATTGGTTGGTCAAGTGTTTTTTTTGACAAGCGTTCATTTAAACTAACGCTTTTTTAATGAAACAATGTTTTCTAAAACAGTATCTATGTAAGATAGATTTGATTGATGTACGTTCAAATAACATTTGTATAGCAAGTAGCCTGCTGGTACGTATAAGCGGCTGGTTAAACCACTTAATTTAAACTGTTCTTTTAAACCATGTTTTTTTTTCGAAATATATTTTTTGGAAAAACTGTTTTCGTAGATGTAGAGAATGCGAAAAAAATTGGCGGCAGATCAAGGAAAGTTTAACCAAATTAACTGTTTTTTTATTAGTAACCTGTTTTTAGAACTGGTTTTATGGATGATGGTTTCTTTGATGTAGTTATTTGTGTTCAAATACTTTTTTGTACATCAAATATATTTCCTCAGTTGTTTTTTTTCCTACACGAAAATATTGTCCGTTTTTCTGGTCCGTTTTTCTGGTCCGTTGCCACTGCGACCCGCTTTTATTCGTAGTCTCATTAGGGGCACTAAGTTTGTGTGCATATTCGTAGTATTTGTGTAAATATTTGCAGTGTTTGTACTCTTATATTTGCAAATAATTGATCTGCTGAATGAAATGATGAAACTTATTATAACCAACGTAGTTAATTTCTGGCAGTAAAATGTTAATGTGTAAAAAATAAAAATAAATCATGCCACCTGTTGTTTTTTTAAACCAGTTTCAGATTTTAGCATAAAAAACGGTTCTCAAACCCAGCTTTCTTACACAATGATTAACTCAATAATTGAATGCAAAACTGTACTGTACATAGAAGTGCCGCACAGTACCGTGCAAACAATGATATTAGGTCTTTCAGACACATTATAACAATTATATTGTGCATATTTAATGATAATTCAATTTGATAGGGACACTAATAGCATGAATAACCCATGTGTTGATAAAAATAATTCATTTAACATCCCAAATATATCATTTCCATAATTTGAATTATTTGCATGACTCTTAAAAAAACCCAAAAAGAACGTGTTTTTTTTGGTCGCGGTTTTTTTTGGCAAAAAAAACGTTGTTTTTTTAAAAAAAACCGTCGGTTTTTTTTGAGGTCGCATCTCTAAGCAGGACTCGGATGGGGTCCCAGATGACATCCTCGTGATAAATGTGTCCGTAAAACAATAGCAAATCGACGTAAATTACGGTATTAGCAGAATGGCCACCAAATGAAATCACTCCACCATTCCACTCTGGCGTTTTAATCAAACGAAACAAAGCCAGCCATAATGAATACGAAACCAATAAACCACTTTAATATTTCGTAATTTATATAATCCAAGTAATTGAAATGAGATGAAATAACTGTACTTACCGAGACTCAACAAATATAGCGACGCAGAAAGGGCCAACAACGAATTACAAAGACAACAACGCAAACCACAAAACACGTTTTGACACCTAGGGGACGATGAGGGATGCTCTGTGTGAGTTGCGCTCGCTTCCCTTACTCGCTCTTTCCCAAACACATTCTATGCCCTCGGGGGTTTTGTCTCAAACACCAAGTTTCAGCGCCCTCTGTAGGATTTTCTCTCGAATTTCAAATTTTAGCTCCAGCACTAGTTCAACTTGTGTGCGCCTATGCTGCCTGCCGGATTAGGACGGCAAAGAGAGAGTATGAGAATTAGGCCTCAAAATAACACGACAGCTAACAGGCCCATATCCATGAAAGCCCTTTCATGCATGTACCGAGGACCACCTGTAAATGTTGCTGGTAATATACAGAGTTGACCAATATCGCTAGCCTATTCGTCGTTATAAATGTGGTCTCTCAGGTGTATATATGAGTCAACTCTGAGCTCTTTTTGGTGAGTTTTTATGTACAGTAGTCTTTCTGCCTCTATCTTTGCGTGAATATCAACGGCGTACTGATGAAAGAGGTTTTGGCCCCTGTGTACAGCGTTAAAAGAGTTTTCTCGTACCATAAATTTATATGAATAAAAGTCCATACACGACACAGTTTTCGTACTGCCATGTTGTGGTATGCCAAAATGATAACCATCTTCTCCCGTAGGGAACAGAAGTGGGTACTGGAGGGCGTCATAGGAGCGATGCGTCTCACAAACACGTTGTAATGTTGCATCGCGGGAGTGTAATACAATATCACGTTTTCCGTGTTGTTCGTCTCTCAAAATAACGGCAACTTCGCTACACTCTGGACGATTGAATCGTCTGGCATCGTCGAAATCGTCGTCGTTGTACGTTGTTTTGACGAATTCCTTGTTCTACCATTCGGTGGTATTCACTAGTGTGGACATCTGGAATTTTTCAGTTTAATTCAGACAATAAATATTGAACTGGAAGAATCCTCACAAATAATGCACGATATATGGAAGTTTTAAACATAATTCAGACTATAAATATTGAACTGGAAGTGTCCTGACAAATAATGCACAATGTCTGGTCTTCAAACTTATCCACTATACCTCTTCTCCTTCATATCTCCGTTCCCTATTGACTCTCAATAATCGCACTTCTTGTCGCATTTCTGTGCCATGAGTCTGTCCTCCTGCTCTTAATCAATCCTCTTGGTCATCCAAATCTTTATATTTCTCTGCTCCTCGTATCTATAACTCGCTTCCATCTTACCTTCACCACAAGTCTTCATTCCGATCCTTTTCTGCTGATCATCAAAAATATCTGTTCACTCGTTCTCTTGATGACTGAATGTATGATTTGTCTTTGGTTATATGCATGTTGTTTGTGCTGATCGTCCTATGTTTTACCCTCGTTGTTCTTGCTTGATATTTGTCTTTTTACTCACTGTGAATTATCTGTTTTCGTTGCTGTGTCCCGTTTTTGCATCTCTTGCATTCGTCGTTGTCTGGTCAGGATTCGCCCTGCTACTGGTAACCGTGTAATTCCAGTACAACCAGATTCATGGTCGAGTCGTCGGCGACTAAACCGGCTCCCCCACTGTTCTGCATTGAGGAGGGTGGCTAGACACCCGACAGGAAAAAAACAAAACCTGTTCCAAGGGCGGATGAGCTATCTGATAGCCAACGGCCATCTAGCATGTTCCAGTTTGCAAACGTGTTTTCATTTTTCTATTTGTGCCTACTCCCTGCTCGCTGTGATGTTTCTGTCGGTTGTCTTTTTCGCGCCTGTGTATAAGTAGGTGCGCTATATTAATTATATGTTGTTGTTGTTGTTGTTGTATATTGAAGTTTTCAATTTAATTCAGACTATAAATATTGAACTGGAAGAGCCCTCATAAATAATGCACGATATTAGTAAGTTTTCAATTTAATTCAGACTTTAAATATTGAACTGGAAGAGCCCTCACAAATGATGCACGATATTAGGAAGTTTTCCATTTTTTCAATAGGCTCATTTGTCAGCAATTAAATTTTCAATAGGCCCCTTTGTTGATTCAGAGCAACAATAGACTCCTTTGTTGTTAAACGCTGTGTTAAATTTATCAGTCGTCGGTGGAAATGACATGGTCTTGAATAAACGATCACATCTTATGAAATTTGTCGTAAATATGATGCCGCACACAAAACGCTGCAAGGGCAGAGGACACTGCGCGTGTGCTTCTGGCAGGTTACCCGAAGTGGTGCGTGACGCTGTTGCACGTGGCGCACCACAAGTTCATTAATACAGTTTTAAATCTTCCTAAATATTACTTTTTTGCATGATTTTAGGGGTTTGCACGATATGGGAAAGATTTTTATTAACATTTTTGGTTTTTGCTGGGGAAACATGAAGTTGGTATTTATGAGAAATCCTAAATATTTACGACAAAACATTTGAGTTTCTATGAAAAACACTATTTTTAGAAACCTCTGAGTTGAAAAAACTGTGTTTACTCTGAAAACAAACATGAATTAACCTCCATGGACAAAACGATTTTTAGTCACTAGTTTTTCAAAAATAAGACCACTGGGTATTTGGTTTGGACTTTGCAAACATATGTGGGTGTTTAAAATCGACTGCCTTCGCAATTGGAAGCGGTTTAAAACTTCCGTTGCCTATAGATGCTACAAGGTGAAATTCAAGATCCTGTGTGTACATTTTTATGATATTATTTTTATATTTTTTAAATATTTACAAAACTCTAGGTAAGTGGTACTTGTAATAAACACACACAATAGACAACGAGCACCAACTGTGTATTCAACGCCCTGTCCATCCTGGTTACATAATCCCACGCTAGGGGGCACTACAAGTATGGACTAAGACACAGGACCATAGTACCACACTCCTCTCCAAGATTACACACACTATCTATTGTAAGATAAACAATGAAATGGTTGGATCATACGTAGAGAAGAAATAATATTTTACAACAACAATCGCGGTTAATAGCTGAATCACTTATATATAACATGTGAGCATAAGACTGGAATGTTACACCGCATCAGTGACGTAGTCATCTAGGTAAGCTGGTCGGCGACGTTCACGTTGGCTGCGCCGCGGACCAGCAGGGTGCACGTCTGGCGGAGGTGACGGTGTATGGTATAAATCTGCGCTGGCTTCGTTTCCGCCGCCGGTATAGTCAGCGTTTCCGTCGGCTTCGTCGGCTTCGTCGTGTCCGTTGTCCGGAGTATGCTCAGGTTTAGATGTCTGGTTCGCGGTAGTAACCGGCATCAGATGGCGGCGGTTACGCCACCAAATTCGACCGCTCGGAAGACGGATCGCATAAGCACGATGACGACCAACAGCAGACACATCACCAACCCTATCCCATCTCCCGATTGACCGATTCTGTATGTATACCCTCTGTCCAAGCCGTAGTGGTGCTAATGCTCGGGATATTTTGTTGTATGTGGTGATAACGCGCTCTCTAGTACTGACAAGCACGCCTATCACATTCGTCTGCTTTTTCTTGCCATTCCGGAGCAAATGACCGATGATGAGCTGTCAATGCACTGCGCAGTGGATGGCCGTATACGATTTGTGCAGGTGAACGTCTGCCGACTCCTGGGGCGTTTCTCAGTTCGAGTAGTCCACGAGAAAATTCGTCTGTGTTCATGTCGCCATGGTCTGTGCATTTCTGTATGAGCCGTTTTGCTCTCTTCACTGCAGATTCAGCATGACCATTAGCCTGTGGATAATGAGGGCTGGTGATGTTGTGGCGTACCCCCATCGCCTCAGGAAGTCTCTGGTTCGATGAGCTACAAACTGAGGTCCTCCATCGCTGCGCATATACTCAGGAACGCCGGTATACGTGAAAATCTCGCGAAGACAATGCATCAATGACCTTGAGTCGCTCTTCGTCGATGCTTTTGAGCCGTAAATCACTGGCCAGTTAGATAAACGATCCACATATACCATAAACATCCTGCCTGCGTGTTCGAAATAATCAACAGACACATACTGGAAGATTCGTGACGTTTGCTCAGCTTCGATGTACTGTTCTCGTTGTATGCTGTTGGAATATTTTCGATACATTTCGCATGCCGCAGTGATATTATTGATGTCATTATTGATACCGGGCCAATAGACCGTTTGTCTCGCTCTCAATGTGGTTTTCGTTACGCCCAGGTGGCCATCATGAACACGCTGCAGCGTTTCACGCCTTAAAGCTCTCGGGATTATAAGTCGTCGGCCTAACAAAATCAGATCGTCATCAACAGCCATATCGTGCCGAACACACCAAAATGGGGGTGCCCTGGTGGTGGTGCTGGTGGGGGAGCTCTGTGGTGCGCCACGTGCAACAGCGTCACGCACCACTTCGGGGAACCTGCCAGAAGCACACGCGCAGTGTCCTCTGCTCTTGCAGCGTTTTGTGTGCGGCATCATATGGCACAATCATATGCATCTGCTTGTGCGGTGCAGCCTTGTGCATGTGTGTCCTGTGTCGCAATAAACAGTCGGTCCAGAACACTCGTCCTGCTCGCATGTGTGCAGTGACATGTATCTTCGCCATATTGGTGACTGGACGTGTCTGCATTTTTGTGTGTGTGTATTACTTCGTGTTATATTTTTGTCTTCAATATAGAGTCCATATTCAGTGAGATGTTACCATTCGCGGAGTAACGCCACAAATTCATTTACTAATTCTGAAAATATTTGATCATTTTATATGTGAAAAATCATTTCTGTAAAAAAATTTATCCAAAAAATCCAAGTTTTTTTATATAAAAAACACTTGGTTTAAACATGGTTTAAACCATGGTTTAAACCAAATGGCTTAAGCCAAACAAACTCTGGTTTTGAGATTATATTGTAAACTGATCTTGAGATCAAGGGGGATGTAGTTGTATTGTTCGTATACAACTTGTTATACCGTAAATGATCTATTTATCCGACAGGCTCTAATAATCCGACAGGCTCTAATAATCCGGCAGGCTCTTATAATCGGGCACCATACGCAGGGGGGGGTCGAAAAATAATCCGGCATGTCGGATAAAAAGAGCATTTACTGTATGCTGTATATATATTTATGTGTGTGCATGTTATTATTATTATTATTGTTATTAAATATAGGCAAATCCAGTATCATGGGAAGAGTGCAAGCACTATCACCACCCTAAGGTGGCCCCATGTCCCGGAAGCGCCCAAAAGATTCAGAGAGAAAGAAAGTTCGAAAAGAAAATTGTCTAGAAAGAGAGTTGGAAAGAAAATCTATCTATAATAATAAAAACGTTATTCTGTGTGTGTGTGCACAAACGAGTTTTTCACATTTTGGTGATTTTATGCCACGGGTTTGAAAGAAACTGCTCAACAAAATTTACAGTTTTTATATCCACAGATTGGAAATTTTGTCTTCTACAAGATGAGCTATTTTTCAAACATGTAGTGTTAACAAATCAAAAGATATAACCGTTTATTCAATTCAATTCAATTCAATGTATTGAGCCTCCAACAGGCTATATATATATATATATATATATATATATATATATAAACATATACATATATACACACATATATATATATATATATACACACACATACACATATATACATTTAAAAAACAAACACATACAAGCCATCAAATTGCACAGCAGCATTCAAATAGTTCAATACATGCAATATGTTTAATTCAACTGTGAAAGAAGGTGAGAATGTAGCTGTTTCGAGAAGGATTTAAGCGAGGGAGAGGACAGTAGGTGAGATGGGAGGCTATTGTATATGCGAGGAGCAGCGTGTTGGAAGGAGCGTGTAAACCAAGAAGATTCACAGTGACAACGAGGTTCAAGAAGGATTTTAGTTTGTCTTGTATCACGAGGACACGGATGTGGAGATAGAAGTTCAAGTAAATACTGTGGAGAGTCAGGAGAATGCAAGAGTTTATAGGTGAGTGTGCAGATTTTGTGTTGAACGCGATAAGGAATAGGAAGAATACCAAGATCACGTAGATGGGATGATGTGGGATGATGCGGAGGAAGGCGAAGAATGAAGCGGCAGGCTTGATTCAGGATAGATTGTAAAATGTTGAGTGAGTGAGTGGTTAACCAACTCGGTTACTTCTCCACTCAGATTGCCGAAAAGTCCAGACCTTTGCGAGATCTTCTGAAGCGCAATAATAAATGGATGTGGACATCCACGCACGACACAGCGCTCAACGAAGTTAAGAACTCACTGATGTCACCGCCTATTTGGGATTTTTTTGACCCTTCACGTGATACCATGCTGGAAGTTGACGCGGCCAAGCTGAAAGGTCTGGACTTTTCGGCAATCTGAGTGGAGAAGTAACCGAGTTGGTTAACCAACCCGAGGAATGATCTAAGGCATGTGATATCTTTTGGACATGGAAGTCTCTCTATTGCACTCGTCTTCCTGGATTCTACCGTGTAGCCTTTCTCACTCTCAGTAAAGCCGCAGAAATTTGTTTCGTTTGTACCGAATGCGAATTTTTCCTTGTTCAGAGTGATGCCTGCGTCGTCACATCGACAAAGGACCTGCCAAACGCATGCAAGGTGATCGTCGTACTTTGAATCATATATAAGGATATCGTCTACTACTTTACATGTGTTGGGAATGTCACCAAGGATTGAGTCTCCACGTCGATTAAACTCGTCTCCGCTGGAAACAAGTCCCATGGGGGTGCGCTTGTATCTGTATCGACCAAAATGCGTGATAAAGCATGTCAAATCCCTGTCCCTTGTATCGATCAATATTTGATGGTACCCTGATTTTGCGTCACATTTGGTAAAATATCGTGAACCACGCGTAATCGTTGATACAGCATCAAGTGGGCTATGCATAGGGTGCGTGGGTCGCTGGACATATCTATTGAGCTTAGTCAGATCAGTTGTCAATCGACATCCAGTGTTATTCCCGTTAGTATCTTTTCGTGGAACTAGAACAATCGGATGACACCATGCCGTTGGATGGCTGACAGGTTCAATGACATCTTCCTCAATCAACTTGTCCAGCTGAGTTTTCAAGCTGTCACGGTAACAAATCGGAACGGACCGAGGGGCGGTAATGCTCACGGGTGTGGCATCTTCTTTCAAAATAATCCTCATTGGGTCACCTTCCATGCTTCGCAAAACTCCACTTTCTGAAAACACACGAGGCAAGCATTTTATCATCTCTGTGGTGTGGCTGTTTATTTCCTCACCAGTTGGCTCTCGGTTCAGATTCCACCGGGGCCTCGAGCGATGATATTGCCATCCACCAGAAGCAGCACGGGTGTTGTTGCTAGCTGTGAGTCGAAACACATCTGTGGCACTATACTCGCAACTTGTCTTTGACACCTCGTTTGTTTGTAGATCGCAAGTGTCGCTTGCTTCCAGTTGTTTCGGAAACGACTTGTGTAAAATTCTTAAACCAATAGCGTCCACCCATGATAAAAGTGCGTTGGAAATGCTGGGGACAGCTTATGCCGTTGTACTGCATGCTGCTGAGCCCAGTTTTAGTTCAAGTGGGCAAGTTACCACGCAAGTGAGTCTTTTCCCATTTGCTGCAAAGAGCTTCACATTGGCGGGGAGAAGATTGTTGTGGTCAATGTTCAGAAGGCTGGTCACTTGCCTGTTGATGATTGTCACATCACTTCCAGTGTCCGTCGCTAGACATATTATTATTATTATTATTATTAATTACAGGCAAATCCAGTACCATGGGATGAGTGCAAGCACTAATACCACCCTAAGGTGGCCCCATGTACCGGAAGCGCCCAAAAGATTCAGAGAGAAAGAGAGTTCGAAAAGAAAAAAGTCTAGAAAGAGAGTTGGGAAGAAAATAATAAGTAAATAACAATAAATAATAAACCATCATCCGATAACAATCCATAATGTCACTCCGCCCACGGTCCTCAATAAATAATAACAATCATCAATAAATATGTGATTAGGTAAATAACAGCCATCAATAAATAAGAATAAATATTAATAAATAAGTAATAAATAACAATCCAGAACAATAAATATGATTCAATAAAAAACCTCCAACAATAAATGTAAATATGATTCAATAAGTAACAACAACACAAATAAATATGATTCAATAAACAACAACACCAATAAATATGATTCAATAAACAACAACAACAATAAATATGATTCAATAAATAGCAACAACAATAAATATGATTCAATAAACAACAACAACAATAAATATGATTCAATAAACAGCAGCAACAGTAAATATGATTCAATAAACAACAACAACAATAAATATGATTCAATAAACAGCAACAACAATAGATATGATTCAATAAACAACAACAGCCAACACTGAGTAAAAGTATAATTTAATAAATAACAACAACCAATAATAAATAGTAATAAATAGAGAGTAAAATAAGAATAAATATAAATAAATAGAAAATAAATAGCAATAAGCATGAATAAATAACAATAAATATGAATAAATATACAATTAATAAGACTCCACAGTCAATTCCGCTCTTTCAGTAGCATTTCATTTACTTTGGCTTTGAATTTCTTCAAATTGTTCTACGAGAAAGCCTCCTCCTTCAACGTGTTCCAAGTAGACACAGTGGCCGGAAGAAAGCAACGTTGGAAATGTTTTGTACGACAACGAATTGGAGCCATGCATAGGGAATGCTGTTTGGATGTAAACCGTGTGCTTCTTGCTGCCAGGAAATCATCAGGAATTGACTTGCTCATCGGATGATGGTCGTTGTGCTTGATCTTGTACAGCATGCACACGCTGCTGACCTTTCGACGATGGCAAAGATCACCAAGAACCAAGTCACCACAGAGGAACTTGCAAGTTCTAACAACTCTGTTGATGAGATTGAGGTGACAATCCGCAGCAGAAGACCACACGGGGGTGCAGTACTCTAGAATTGGCAAAATGAAACAGCGAAAACAACTTTTTGAGATTGTGCTGCTACCGAACATCCGATATGCCTTTCTTATAATTCCCAGTTTCCGCGATGCCGAACAAACTAGCTTCCGGATGTGACTCTCAAACGTCATCTTTGAGTCTACATGTACTCCCAATATTTTGAGCTCATCACACACGCTGAGTTGGGCGTCATTTAAGAGGATAGCTCCATGTGAAGGCTGAACGGTACGTGACCTAGAAACCAACAAGCATTTAGATTTCGAAGTGTTCAGCATCATATTCCACCTCTCACACCACTTCAGGACGCTGCTGAGATCGTCGTTGACCGTTTGACGCACCTGTGGTCTGTCCGAAGGAGATTAAATTACAGCCATCAAGGTGATATCATCAGCATATCCATATACAGGGTTGCGTATGGTTGTGTACAGGTCAGCGGTGTAAATATTGAACAAAATAGGACCCAACACACTTCCCTGCGGGACACCGGACACAATGCTCTGCCAGCCACTGTATGCTCCATCGATGGCAACACGTTGTACGCGATTGGAGAGAAATTGATGCAAAACCCTTAGCAAGCGGCCGCCGACTCCAATGTTTCTCAGTTTTTGCAACAAGCCCTGGTGGCTCACACGGTCAAATGCTGCCGAGAAGTCCAACTGCACAATCCAGGCTTCACTGCCTTTGTCTAGCACTTGCTGGAGCTCATGCGTGATAGTAAGCATAGCGTCAGTCGTGCTGAGTTTTTTGCGGTATGCAAATTGGTTTTCCGACAGCAGATTGTTGCTCTCCAGGTACTTGGACAGTCTGGAAGATATCAAGTGCTCAAATATTTTGGACAGAATCGGCGTAATTGATATCGGCCGGTAGTTTGCTACATCAGCTGAATCGGTTCCTTTTGGTATGGGCGTGATATTCGCAACCCGCCAACATGATTGAAACGAACCAGTCTTCATCAAGCGCCTGAAAAGAGCACTAAGCTTCGGAGCTAGAGTATCTGCCGTGTTCTTGAAAAATAGCGGAAACATATTCAGAGGGTCTGTTCCTCCGTGGGCATCAAGGTCTTTCATGAGATTCGCCACTTCTTTTGATCGGAAGGCAATGCCTTTGATTTTCGGGGCGAGGACAGATGAATCGTCAGACGGAATGGACCCTTGACATTGCTTGGTATTGAAGTAATTCATAAGCAACTCTGCCTTCTCTGTTGGGCTGCTTTTGAGCTCACCGTTCGCTGAAAATAAAGGAGGGACAGACAGGTCATGTCCAAACACTGACGATTTCAACGTTGACCACCATTTGTGGGCGTCATTGGCAGATGTTAGCTTTTCAGCAAGTTTCTTTGAGTGACGTGTTTCCGCTTCTGAATACACATGTTCAGCATGCCGTCTGGCCTCAGTGTAGACATTCCATGAATCGGCTGAGCGTGATTGAAGCCACTTGTGGTAAGCCTCCTGCTTGGATTCAAGTACGCTGCGACATTGGTTGGTGAACCAGGCTTTGTCATCAGAGCGAAAACGTAGTTTTTTAGTAGGCACTCTCCTTGAGATGACATCGGTAATGTATTTGCTCAATGCATCGATGGGGCATTCCTTCTACTGCAGATTTGAAACTTTAATTGCTTCCAATTCATCATTCACCTTCACCCAGTCAACATTGTTCTTCATGTGCACGAGCCTTGAAATCGCGTAAGGAGAAACCTTCTGTCTCAATGTCAACTTCACGGACAGCGACGAGTGATCTGAACTTCCTATTGGAGCTTCCACGTTTACACTCACGATATCTGAGACGTCAGTCATAACCAAGTCCAAACAGTTTCCCGCTTGATGTGTGGGACCGGACACCATTTGGGAGCAGCCAGAAATGTTGCAGAAATCATATGCTGCTCTACCATGAGCGTCTGTAGGAGATGTCGACAAGAGCCACTCACGGTGATGGGCGTTCATGTCTCCCACAAATACAAATGCTGACTTGATGCCCTTCTCCTGAATTGTTGACATGGCTGACAAGAGACATTCGTAGATAGAGTCGTTACTGTCTGGATTTCGGTAGGCTCCAAAGACGTAAAAATTCATCAAGACGGTGTTGACACGCAGCAGCATAACTTCATGACAAGTGCAGTCGTGCGCTGTAATTCTCGTTGCTGAAAAAACTTTGCGTACGTACACTGCCATGCCACGCCGCCTGTATATTCTTCCAGTTTCACCCGAGCGGGTTAACGCGCTCACTTCTGTCAACGGTAGTTTCCTGACCTTGTGACGTTCAACTGCTTGATCATTTACGTCAGTAATAATGAGGCGTACGTTTTCATCCTTGTGTTCCGCTCGTTCGCATTGATACGAAGGTTTGAATTTCCGCTTCTTGCATACTCGGGCAAAATGACCGATCTGGTCACAGTTGTGGCACCTTTGTTTCAATGCACGACATTCTGAATTCCCATTTCGGCGACCACAGCGATTACAATTAGTCGCACGCCCATTGCCTTCCTGTTGTGTCTGTGTTTTGCACACACTTGCATGTACCTCATTTTCGTTCGCCTTCAATTCTTGTGAGCTTATTCGGGCGCTCTCGTTTGCACGGCAAATATTTAAATCACCATTCAAAGTCAACTTTTTCTCTTGAAACATTCTTTGCAACGCATCTTCATCACGGATGCCCATCACAATTTTATCTCGAAGTCGGTTGTCTTCGCATTTGTCGCAAAATTCGCAATATGCGGCGATTTCTTGGACTGCACATAAAAACTCGTCGAATGATTCGCCGTCCTGTTGATTGCGAGAAAAGAATTCCCTGCGGTCTACAATCACGTTTCTAGTATCTCGAATGTGCCCTCTTATTTTCGAAATGCAATCGTCAAGTGTGTCATCCTCTTGGAAAATTATATTGAACCTTGAAATTCGCACCCAATCCTCATCCAGCATTGACAAAAGAATAGCTTGTTGTTCTTTCGGGGATAACAAGTTGATATTAGATAAAGTCACGTAACCTGCTACTTTATGCCTCCATGATTCGAATTCGCGCAACGATGCTCCGCTATGCAATATAGGACCCGGAATATTGGATGAAGGCAATTTCGGTGTGGTACGTGACTCATCGACTGTATGTTGAGACGAATTTTGTGTTTCGGTTCTCATCATTTGCTCCATTAAACTCGTCATTATTTGAGTTTGACGGGCTTCTCGTTCAGAACTCGCTTGCATTTGCATTGAAACTACCTCAAGTAGTTTTTCAATCTGTTTTTCCATTGTTAGTCCAATTTCGTAATGACAATATTCGATAAGTCAGTATTTACACCTCCAGATTGTCTTTAACTGAAAGGGAAATTTCTAACACTGACCTCCACATCCTGTCGGCTGCGCCATGTAATAAACACACACAATAGACAACGAGCACCAATTGTGTATTCAACGCCCTGTCCATCCTGGTTACATAATCCCACGCTAGGGGGCACTACAAGTATGGACTAAGACACAGGACCATATTACCACAGTACTAATATATGTTTAACTATGTACTAAATAGCATGATACAATCCTTTTTTTATTTGTGCGTGCAAAGTGTAAAAAAACAAATAAACCTAAAAAACCAATGTTTTTTTCTAAAAAAAACATGGTTTTTGTTTTTTTGATAAAAAACACGGTTTTCCCAGCTCTCATCCCAGCTCTCACAAAGCCTCGCAAGTTATTCTGATCTGAAAGCAGACCCATTGTCCATCAAAAGTTCGTCCGGCGGGCCACTTTGCATGAATATTTGCTCAGCCTGGTTGCTCAACTCAGTAACATCTTCTGCCCTTATCTTGCGCCAAATCGCGAATCTGCTGTGCCCACAATGAATCACAGTAAGATAGCATTCACCATTGTAATGAGTAACGTCTAACGCAAGTCTACTCCAATTCAATTTTACTTCAAGCTTGCCGCGTACAAATACAACCGGCTCAGGACCAATCATCTTGCAATCTCTGCAATTTCTCACTATACTTGTCATTTACTTCCTCGTCACCTTCGGATTCGCTAGTCTCGCTAGATACAGGGAACGATCCACGCCTAGATGGTGGTTGGCATGCCATTTCGATGCCGCATCCATGGCCACTGTACATGCATGTGACTCGTGCGTCTTGAACCATCTGTTAGGAACCCTCGTAGGTTTATCGGCCTTATTGTCAGCCGAACGTGTGAATTTTACGGTAATGTTCACCTTCATCTCGTCTACAATACTGCGCAAAATACCAAATCGTCTTCTCACCAAGACCTCCGACATCCCCGCCACCTTTATCCGGTTCTCGTCACATAGCATTGCCTTTAACCATTTCAACACTGTCGCTGAATCGGTTAACACTTCAATTGATGTCAAGTTCCACTTAAGAGCGAGGTTTACACCAATGCAAGTGAATATGTATTCACTTCCATTAGAAGGTGGGAGCGGTCCACAATATCCGCATGCAACTGTCGGAATCATTGTGGCGACACGTCGAATTCACCGTGTGGCGAGCGTGTGTGTCGTTGCACTTTCGAACGTTGACAGTGTTGGCAGGCTCGTGTCCATCGGCTGATGTCTTTTTTCATATCCGGCCACACACAACGAGACGTTATGAGATCTTGCGTATCACGGATTCCAGGATGCGACATACTGTGCCACATGTTGAAATAGAGATGACGTAAATATGTCGGGATCAAATGCCGTAGCTTGCAAGTAGAAATATCACAGAGCAGGGATGAGCCGCCGGGGAGCTTTCCGGATCGGAGCTCCAGCGAGTGAGTCTGCTCTGCAAACTTATGCAGGTCGGTGTCGGCTTCCTGTGCCGCCGCCAGAAAGTTGAAGTCATGCAGTGGTGGCTCAGGTAACCGGAGTACGTTGATGGTACGAGAAAGCGTATAAGCGACTACGCTGTTTTCGCCGGGTACATGACGCAAATCACTCGTGAATTGGCCGATGTAATCCAAGTGTCTCATTTCACGAGGTGAATGCCGATCGGTCGGGACATTCACTGCAGACACTAGAGGACGATGGTCTGTAAAAACGGTGAGTGGACGTCCCTCAACTGCGTATCGAAAGCGACGAATGGCCAAGTACACTGCGAGTGATTCGCGGCCGAACTGCGCTGTAGCGCTGCTCTGCAGGCCTCAACGCTTTCGAGAAAAAGCTGAGTGGCTGCCAAAAACCACCAACGAACTTCTGTAGAACCGCACCCACAACTTTTTCAGAAGCGTCAACTTGAAGTCTGATAGGAGCTTCTTTCATCGGATGTGCAAGGCGAACAGTATTGACCATCAACGGTTTCACCTTCTGGAATGCGTCGTCCGTTTCCGGTGTGCATTTGACCGGCAGTGTGGAACGTTTGCCAGCTGGGACGAGCAGTGTATGCAACGGCTGCAGTTGTGCTGCACACGCAGGCAGAAAGCGATTATAAAACACAAGCATGCCAAGAAACAGGCGTAACTGGGCCTGAGCCTGCGGCTGAGGAAAGGACAATATGTCTTGAGTTTTCTCCGGAAGCCATGCCATCAGCCGACACTTGGTGACCCAGAAACGATATTGCTGATGCAGCGTATGTACATTATTGCGCATTTATAACAACGCTGTAACGAAAACAGAAAAAACTAAAACATATTACACACAGGCGCGCGTGGGAATCACTGCCCCACGCGCGTCCACAAGAGGTCGTAACACCACCACACTTCGAACACCACTCCCACCAATCAGCGGCGTGCCGGTCACTCGCTCGCCGCCGCGGGGCATCAGCACTTGACACACACACACACACACACACACACACACACACACACACACACCGACACAGATATACACACTCGCTCACACACTCTCGCACGCAATACGTAATTCAACTGTACACGACCACACATAGACACACCAACATGTTCACACACTCAGACACAATTACTCACACACACACAGTCTCTCTCACTGCACACGATCACACCACACGTTGATATACAGAAACACAAGGCCCTTACTATATACACTTAAGACGTGGGACGCTACACTCCTTCCAGTTGATATCTTTGAGATCAAATTTCACATGCTCCCAGTCAATATTTTGGCAGTGGAAATTAAAATGCTGGTAAGCATGTTCGCCCGGCAGAAGCTGGAACCGGCAGCCCCCGCCGTTGCACCTGCTGTGGCTCCCCGGGTGAATGCTAAGCGGCCAGCCCGCCTCTCCTACGACACGACTGCAGCTGGGTTCACAGCGTGGAAGGAACGGGTGCTGGCTCATAGCACGTTATCTGGCAACGACCAACTCAGCCCAGCCCAGCAACAAGCGCTGCTCACCACGCTGCTGGACGATGAGTGGTGCCGCATCATCCGGCACTCTGTGGCGCTGCCGGGGGACGCTGATCTGCCAGCCTGCGTTGAGCTGCGGGAAAACCACCAGCGGTGACGTCAACAGGTGTTCGTGCAGCGCCGCATTTTTTCTCGCACCGCCAGCACGACGGGGAAAAGGTGGGTGACTTCGTGTTCTCCCTGTGTGAGATTGCGGCCTGCTGCAATTTCTACAGCAGTTGCCGCGATGAGCGCATTCGCGACCAGACCGCCATGAGGACGGCCGACTCCACTGCCCTGAACCAGCTGCTGCAGGTTGCCCACAACGAATTGTCGCTGGAGAGGGCAGTTAAAATTTGCGAGTCAGCGGAGTGAGTCCGCCATGATGTTGTGGCCATGCAGCGAGTCACGCCCGATGTGGCTAGTTCGGCCACCATCCGTACAGAGGTCGCTGCCGTGCGCCGTCAGCCACTGCGCATGCGCGACCAGCCCGACCGTCAACCACTGCACATGAACGACCAGCCGGGCCGGCAGTACTCTGATGTTGGCAACGGCTCGGCATACGATCGCTGCGGCCAAAGACACCAGACGGCGCCATTCCGCGCTGCTGACTGCGTCTGTCGCCGCTGCAGAGAGCGCGGACACTACGCGAGTGCTTTCCGTGCGTCCCAGTCAGGCGCAGGCTGCCGTCGAAACAACTTCGTCGACTATGTTGGATGAGATGCAAACGAGGGTGTTGTGAACGAGGAAAATACACAAGACACATATCAGTGGTATATTTGACCGTGCTGAACGCACACGTTTGATCACCGTGGGCATAACCGTTTCCGTGGGGCGGCACCAGCCGCGCAAAATCACATGGAGCTGTGATTCTGAGGCCGATGTCTCCGTAGTGGATGATGTAGTCGCGCAGCAGCTCGGGGTAGCCACGGATAGCTTACGTCCATCGCCGTCGCGCCTGCGGGTTGCCAACGGCCAGCCACTGCGGTGTTTGGGCACATTCGAGGCGCTGCTGCGACTTGGCGACGCCTCTTGCCGCTCCACACTGTACGTGGTGCCGTCAGTGCGCCGCTCCGTTCTGTTGGCGGGACGCAGTGGAACTGCACCTTCTGCACCGCGCATTTCCACGCCAGATGTCACGCGAGCAGCATCTGCAGCAGGTGACCGCAGGACCGTCAGTCCCGACGCCGCGACATTTGCCTCGCTGGACCGGCGCGGCGCAGCCCACCGCTGCAGAGCGACGTGCACACAGCGAGCGATTGCTGGCGGCCTTCCCTCGCGTGTTATCTACGGACGGTCTCCTCCGCGAGATGACTGGCGGAGCGATGCGGATTGACCTCCGAGATGATGCCGTGCCCCACAACGTGACCCTCGCTCGCTCTGTGCCATTCTGCAACCGCGCTCAGGAACAACAGCAGCTGGAGCAGCTGCAGCAGCAGGGCGTCATTGAGCCGGTGTCCCACCAGACTGTCTGGTGCTCGCCCATTGTCGTGGCCGGTAAACGAAAAGCGGGCGGTACGCCAAACTGTTGCCGCCTCACGGTGAACTTCACCTGCCTCAACCGTTTCGTTCGCCGGCCGAATCATCCGGTTCGCTCGCCGGTCGAGGCCGTAGACAGCGTGGGCCTCGGCAACCGGTGGTTTACCCAGGTGGACGCCCTACAGGGCTACTTTCAGGTGCCCCTGCGCCGCGAGGACCGAGACCTCACCACGTTCATCACGTCGTGGGGTCGGTTCAGGTTCTGCCGTGCGCCAATGGGCCTGGTAACAAGCAGCGACGAGCTCAACCAGCGCGGCGACGAGTTCAACCGGCGCGGCGACGTCGCCTTGGCTGGCTTGCCGGACTCGTGCAGGATCGTTTACGACGTGCTGGTGCACACTGCCAGCTACGATGACCATCTGCAGTGAGTCTGGCAGCCACTGTAGCGCTGTGACGACGCCGGCGTCACTCTGAACCGGAAAAAGTTGGTATTCGCTGCCACTGCCGCCAATTTCTGCGGCTTACACATTACGTCCTCCGGTTTTACCATCGACGAAAAGAAAATTCGGGCCCTGGCAGACTTCCCTACACCGACGGACCTGACCTCACTGCGGTCGTTTTTGGGCTTGGCGAATCAGTTTGGCGACTTCTCTGATGCCATCGCTTCTGCTGCCGAGCCCCTGCGTCAGCTGCTCCGCAAATTGATCGAGTGGCAGTGGTCGTCGCAGCACGACGCTGCTATCACGGCCGTAAAACGCGCGTTGGCCAGCCCGCCAGTGATTGGCCACTTCGACCCGACAAGGCCCATCATGTTGGAGACGGACGCGGCACGACAGAAAGGCCTCGGGTTTGTGCTCCGCCATCGGTACGACCAGGGCCGCTGGCAGCTCATTCAGTGTGGGTCACGATTCGTCCCCGACACGGAGAGCCGATATGCCGTCTGCGAGCTGGAGGTGTTGGCCGTGGTGTCTGCCTGCCAGAAATGCCACCAATATCTGGCTGGCCTGCCCACCTTCAATGTGGTCACCGACCACAAGCCGCTGGTGCCCATCCTGAACGAAAAGGCGCTCGGAGACATCTGCAATCCTCGTCTGCAGCGCATGCGTCAGCGTCTACTGCACCTGACCTTTGTCGCCAGCTGGAGGCCAGGAGCGCAGCACAACATTGCCAACGCCCTGTCACGCGCAACCTCCCGGCCGGCCGGTGCTGACACGGACGTGGACGACTGTTCGTCAGGCTTTTTAATCCAGACGCTAGACGCCTTTTCAGATGAGGACGATGAAGGCCGCCGCACATCGCCAGTCGACACCACTCTGGAGGCGGTGCGAGCTGCGTCTCTAGCCGACGACGAGTGCCGTCAGCTGATGCCGTACGTGCTGGACGGTTTTCCTCAACACAAGCATCTGCTGCCGTCCAGTCTCCACCAGTACTGGGGTGTGCGCGACCAGCTCACTGCCGATCATGGCCTGATTTTGGTCGGCTGCCGTCTGGTGGTACCCGAGCACCTGTGTAAAGATACTCTCCGCCGCCTCCACGAAAGCCATCAGGGGCAGGTCAGAACGGTTCAACGGGCCCGCCAGACCGTGTTCTGGTCTGGCCTTAATAACGACATCGCCATGGCCGTCTCGTCATACCAGGAGTGTCTCAAGTACAAGGACTCTCAGAAGAAAGAGCCCTACATGGCGGAACCGCGCCCGACACGGCCCTTCGAATCGGTGTCGGCAGATTTCTTCTTTCACGCGGGGAAAACGTTCCTCGTATACGCCGACCGCAATTCCAACTGGCCGCTGGTGTTCGAATGTGGCCTTGGTGCGTCTGCTCATCAGCTGGTGAAGCTGTTTCGGCGCGTGTTTGCCGCCACGGGCGTACCGTCCATATTGTTGTCGGTCGGCGGCCCGCAGTTCACGGCGCGTTGCCGAGTTCCTGCGACATTGGCGAGTTCCTGCCGAGTTCAATGCCGAGTTCCTGCGACATTGGCGCGTCCGTCATCGGCTCTCCAGCCCGCGCTTCCCGTCCTCCAATGGGCACGCCGAGTACGCTGTCAAACGGGTGAAGCGGATCGTCCAGAAGTCCGCCCACGACGGGGACCTCAACACGGACGCGTTCGTTGCCGGCCTGCTGGAGATGTGCAACGCGCCTGGTGCCGACGGACGCTCGCCCGCGCATCTGATGTACGGTCGCCTCGTGTCCTCTGCCGTCCCCGCACATCCTCGCGCATTCCTGCCTGAATGGCATCCGTCCACCGCTGAGTGTGATCGCCGAGCAGCGGCCGCGCGCGACAAGCAGATCAACAACTACAATCGGTCGGCCAGACCACTGCCGCCGTTATCGCCCGGCACTACGGTGGCTCTCCAGAACCCAACGTCAGGCCGCTGGGACCGGACTGGAGTGGTCGCTGTCGCTGGTTTTCGCCGCCAGTACGCGGTACGCTTACCGCATGGCGGTCTCTACTGGCGTAACCGCCGCCACCTGCGCCCAGCAGCCAGCGCACTCGCCTCCGAAGTGCCGCCGCCACCACTCGTCAGCGCAGCGCGGCCAGAGGCTGTGTGCTTGCCTTGCCAACAGCTGTCGTCGATGCCACCGCCGCGAGAGACCAGCAGCATCAGCGGACCCACGCCGCCGCCGGGGGAGGATGTGAGCGAAGCAACAGAGGCTCCACACACCCGCACCCTCGCCAAAGCGACCGAACCCGCAGACCGTCGCCGCACCTGAGCGACTACATCTGCAGTACCAGCAGCGCCCCCCTTCCGCCGCTTGGAGGGGAGATGTAGTGTGGTGCTGCCCCGCCCAAAGGGCGCGGGCGCGGCTATCGTGGGTGACGCTACCCGCCACGAGTGACTGTGTGTCCAGCAGTGGTTATGTGCAGGTTGTCTTATCCTATTGTTCGTGTAATATCGTGTTGTACTTGTTATTGTAACATAGCGCACAAGTCGACACCCTAAAATTCGACGGAAATGTACGATATTACGATATATACTTTGTATAATTTTATGACTCGGTGTATAAGTCTAGGTCGATTTTTTTGGTCGATTTTTGATGGAAAAAGGTCGACTTATACACCGGCAAATACGGTAATCATATACGGTAATCAATCAACCATCGCTTCATCCCACACATCGCGACTTTGTTGCAGCCACTTCACGACGCCTGTAGACTCAGCCGACGTACGCTCCACTGGATGGATGTACAGATGTCCGCTTTCGAATCAAGCAAGCGTGCACTGGCCAATGCGTTCTGGCGTTCCTGTGGAACGACGTCCCGACCATGGCTGGCTGATGCGTCAGACGGCCGTGGGAGCAGTAATCCTGCAGAGATAGCGTGGAACCTGGGTTCCCTTGGCGTATCACTCTCGCAAGCTCCAAGGTGCCCAACTACGCTGGTGCACTCGTTACAAAGAGCTACATGCGCTCGTCAGTGCCATCAGACGGTTTCATCGGCTGGAGGGTCGACCTGGCTTACAGTTATGGACTGACCACAAACCGCTCACGTGCGCCTTCACCAGTTCGGCAGAACGTTCGCCTCGAGTGCAGCGACAGCTTGCTTTAATAAGTGAGTTCTCGACGGGCATTCGTCATATCAGCGGACCCAGACACGTTGTCTCGGACTGCCTAATTGGACCACCAGTGCACATCGCTGAAGGAGCTCAACTGCGTTCCTCTGTCGTCAACAATGGAGCACAGCAAGGCTTGGATCTGGTGCGATTGGTCAAAGAGCAAGTCAACTGCCAAGAAGTTGCATCGCTGGCCTCGTCCGCATCACTGAGCATCGAGCGACGTGATATAGAAGGTGTTGCGTCCGGACTCCTCGTCGATGTTTCGACGGGCATGGATCAACCCCTGGTGCCGGTATCGCTGCAGTGTGAGATTTACGAGCAGTTTCACAACATACATCATCCGAGTGCTCGTGCAGCTTGTCGTTTGATCTCGGAGAGATTCGTGTTCGCTCGTGTTGCGTTCAAAGTTGCTACATGGACCAAGAATTGCCTGCATTGTCAGCAATGCAAGGTAACAAGACATCAGGTCACACCACTGCTTCGACCACCTGCACCTTCCGGTCGGTTCGAGTCTCCATTTAGACATTATGGGTCCTCTTCCGGAGTCCGGCAGATACTGGTACGTTTTCACTGTCATCGACCGATTCACCCGCTACCCAGACGCTGTCCCGATGAAGGATGCAACAGCTTCCGCCTGTGCCAAATCTCTACTCGACTGCGTGGCGCGCTTCGGTGCCGCTCTATCACGTGGGACCGCGGTAGCCAATTCGTATCCGACCTGTGGAAAGAGTCGTGGGTATTGATGGGAGTACAGCTGACCACGTCTTGCGCCTATATGCCACAGCAAAATGGTCCGGTTGAACGTGTCCAACGTCAGCTGAAAGCCGCGATGACTGCTGCCCTGCAGATAAACGTCAGCTGGCCGTCGGCTTTACCAATCGTACTCATGGGAATGCGTGCTGCTTTCAAGCCCGACATCGGCACTTCGGCTGCAGAGTTAGTTCTGGGTGAGAAAATGCGCCTTCCTGGACATTTTTTCTCAGAGGGTCAGCCTACTCCAGCGAGTGAAGTGGCTCGTCAACTGGTCCAGTCCTTTGCCCACTTGCAGCCTGTACCAACAGCGTGGCATCGCCGCTACGATGCTGAGCGTCCGTTCGTGTTCCAATCGCTGACAGCCGCTACACATGTGTTTGTGAGGGTCGACGGTGTTCGTCCTCCATTGACTCCACCGTACCAGGGACCGTATGAAGTGATTCACCGAGGAGACAAATCATTCGTAATTAACAACAAAGGACGACAGGGCACTGTGGCCGTGGACCGACTGAAGCCGGCACATCTGGAGCGCGCTGTACAGTCTCAACTGGCCTCACCGGACCCGTCAAGTTCCGGTTCTCATTCGCCACCAGCTGTGTCGAACGTGCCGATCCGAATTCGTTCGCTAGTTCCATCACCGCCGACATATCGTATAGTTTGGTCCCGGCGTGCAAGACCCGTCTGTCCTCCACGCCGGTTCATACAGTCGGTGCAGGCATCTGTAGGAGGGCCTACAGGGCCTGTAGGCACCTGTAGTGACCTGGCAACACTAATTGTACTTGTATTATTTTGTATTTGGTGCGTCGTCAATGTGTTTGTTTATGATTCATCCGCCATCCGGTTCGAATCCTGGCCCGGGTTCGTTCAATATACCTCTGCTTGAGTCTACCGGGAGTCATCACTGTAGATGGGCACACAGTTGGGCGTGCCATATAGTCTTGTAGCGCCTGCGTCGCCTTGATTTTATTATATTTTCTTTGGTCTTACTTCGCGCGTTTTTCGAAATTGTTTATTATTCATTTGTTTCCTTTTCCTCGTTTTTCCAGTATTAATTCCTTTCCACTAAAAACCTTAATATTCTTGTGGTGCCGAATTTGAATCTCTTGTTATTAATTTAGGTTTCGCTGCAGGGTTTCCGGGCGTACATTGTTTATATATTGGTTCAGTTTGTGATCTTAATTATCTCTCTAATCGCCTATGGTTTATTTAATTTGTGGCCTCCGCGCCACCATTGTATTTTATATTCATTTGTATATGCGTTGTTTCATTTTTGGTTTCCGAGATACGTTATCTAGTCAGTCAATCAATACATAGTTACGTGTTATTATCTTTTGTAGGGGTTCCTACAAGTGGTGACCCCGAACGTTCGTTGTATAATATTTTTCTGTATTTCTTCGCCTGTGCGAAATATCACAATATCAATTGAGCAAGCAGACGTTCTTTCAGCAGCAGTCCGGGTGGAGCTGTCCGTGTTTGATGACACTGATGTTGACACGTGGCTACTGATGTGTGATAATCTGTTGGAAGATGGAGGAGTGAAGACACAGCTGACCAAATTTCGGAAAGTCTTGGCAAAACTCCCCCCCGCGAAGTTTCGCATCATCAAGGACCTCGCGAGTCAATCACCGCTGGCAGCCGACTGCTACGATCGGCTTCAAAACAGACTGCGTACCAGGCTCCAACTGTCTCCAGCTGAGAGGCTCCAGCGTTTGGAGAGCCTTCCTCGGCGGCTGGGCTCCATGAAGCTATCCGAGCTTTATGACGCCATGCACGCGCTGTACCCACATGATATGGATCACGAGATCTTGCGCGAGGTCTTTTTGCTCAGGCTTCCCACAGAGATGCAGCTTCTGTGCAGAGAATTGCTGAAGACAGTAACTCTTCGTGAGGCTGCCCTCCAAATTGACATCCACCATCGTGTACGCTCTCATGAGACATCAGCGTCAACTCTTGTGGTCCGCCAGGAGATCAGTGACGACGACGAATGTGTTGTTGCTGTCGCGCGCCATGCGGCCGCACGTGCCCCAACAGACGCGGTTAACCGCCGTCATAACAGCTCGCAGCAAGCAACTGCAGGCTCAAGTTTCGTCGACCGCTGGTGTCGCCTCCACCGCAAATACGGTCCCGCCGCGCGGCATTGTTCTGGACCGTGCACGTACCGCGCTGACCTGCCACAGTTCCAGCGACCGGGAAACGGGCACGGCAACCGGCGGTAATGGCCACGTCCGGTTGCCTCAAACGTGAGTGCCACCTGTTGTTTGTGACCGACATATCTGGCCGCAAGTACCTTGTTGACAGTGGTTCAGAGGTGTCATTGTTACCCGTCGGTCAGAAACACCTCAGCGAGTTGCCTCAACCGAAACATCGAGCGGCTAACGGCTCTTCCATACCCGTTTACGAGGTTGGTCGCCTAGTCAGCGTCGATCTGGGCCTGGGTAGAGTCTATTCTTTCAAATTCATCGTCGCGGCTGTACCCACACCGATAATCGGTGCAGACTTCTTGAGGGAATATGGTCTCATGATTGACATGCAAGGCCGGCGACTCGTCGACAGTGCGACATTTTTGTCCACTAATTCATCACGTCATGTTGACCATCCGGACCTCACGTGCATAAGTGCCGTTCAACGCTCCAATCAAGATGGTGATTTGTTCGGCGACATCCGCCAGTCTAGTGCGTTCGAGAAACTGGCAGTTCCGCCGTCTGGTTTTCCGGTGGTTACTGTTCCAGGCGTGACGCATCGTATCGTCACACGCGGCAACCCAGTGTTCGCGCGTCCTCGTCGCCTGATGCCTGCCAAACTCGCCGCCGCCAAACGTGAACTCGACGAGCTGATCGCACGTGGTATTCTGGTGCCGTCGTCGTCTCCTTGGTCAAGCCCTATACACTTGGTCGAGAAGGACGGCGGTACTTCCTCCAGAATGGTGGGATGTTATGAGCGTCTGAACGCCATAACTGTACCTGACAGGTACCCCGTACCACATATGCAAACGTTTGCCGACCAACTGGCTGGAGCCAAAATCTTCAGCACAATTGACCTACCCCGTGCATTTGCCCAAGTACCGGTGCATGAAGACGATCAAGAAAAGACAGCCATCACGACCCCATTTGGACTTTTCCATTACACGAGGATGCCGTTTGGTCTCTGCAACGCGGCTCAGACGTTCCAGAGGCTAATGGACACCGTACTTCGAGGCATGCCACGAGTTTACTGCTACCTGGACGATATTCTCGTGTTCTCGCCAGACGCTGAGGCCCATCGCGAGGACCTGCAGGAACTTTTCCGCCGCCTGCTGCTGGCCGGACTGGCTTTGAAGCCAGAGAAGTGCGTTTTCGGTGTATCCAGCGTTCGATTCGTAGGCCTCGAGGTGTCAGCCTGCGGCATAGAACCTCTCCCAGACAAAGTCGCCGACTTGCTGGGCATGCAGCCCCCTCGCGACGCCACGCAATGCAGGCGCTATCTGGGAATGGTCAACCATTTCCATCGGTTCCTACCAAACCTGGCAGCAACTCTCGAACCGCTCCATGCAGCAGCAAAGCTCAAACGCGAGTTCGTCTGGGGACACCCAGCAAGCAGCAGCTTTTGAGAGCACCAAGTCAGCGTTAGCGGCCGTATCCCGTCTCGCGTATCCTCTGCACGACGCGCTAACCAAGGTCGTAGCCGACGCATCGGATCGCGCAGTAGGTGCAGTGATCCTGCAGCTGCAGAATCACAAGTGGGTACCACTTGCGTATCACTCGCGCATACTGACCGGTTCACAGCTAAAGTGGTGTACAGGAGACAAAGAATTGTTTGCCTTGTTCAGCGCCGTGAAACGGTTCAGACACCTCTTAAGGCCGTCCGAATTTACAACTGTGGACTGATCACAAACCGCTGATTCATGCATTCACCAGCTCATCCGAGCGATCAGCTCGCGTTCAGCACCAACTGGCGTACCTCAGCGAATTCTCGACTGACGTCAGGCACATCAAGGGTCGTGACAATGCCGTCTCAGACTGTCTCAGTCTTCCACCAGACGCTGCCTTGCGTTCAGTGTCTAAGATACATGCTGAGGCTCAGCAAGGCTGAGACCTTAAAAAGCTTGCCTTAGCACAACAAGGAGCTTCAGATATCGCCGCTCTCGCCGCTTCTTCCTCGCTTCGTATTGAGCGCCGTGATGTTGAAGGCGTCGCGACTGGTCTTCTGGTGGACGTCTCCACCGGTGTTGACCGCCCACTTGCACCTGAGGCGTTGCAGCACGAGATCTATCTGCTATTTCACAGCATGCACCATCCCAGCGCGCGAACAACCCGGCGCCTGATCTCGGAACGCTTTGTGTTTAGTCGCATAAGCTCGAAAGTGACAGCTTGGGTGAGGAATTGTACCCTCTGTCAACGATGCAAAGTCGGCCGTCACCAACATACGTCGTTGCGCCGCCCTGCAACACCATCTGGACGTTTCGAGGCGCTTCACGTTGACGTCGTCGGACCACTTCCGGAAGACAGTGGTCATCGCTATTTGTTCACAATAGTGGACAGGTACACGCGTTACCCCGAGGCAATACCGATGCCAGAGGCTTCTGCTGCGTCTTGTGCTCGCGCATTACTTGACTGGACGTCTCGGTTTGGTATGTGCCTGTGCATTACGTCCGACCGTGGCCGACAGTTTGTGTCCGACCTGTGGACCGAGTTTTGGTCCATCCTCGGGGTTCAGCTGAAGACAACGTGCGCCTATTCCCCTCAGCAGAATGGGTTAGTGGAGCGTATTCATCGCCAGCTGAAATCCTCTCTTACTGCTGCTCTAGAGAGCAATGTCAACTGGATGGCGGCCCTGCCCTTGGTTCTGATGGGCATGCGGGCGGCGTACAAGCCGGACATCAATTCATCATCAGCGGATATGGTGTTTGGCGAAAAAATGCGCCTCCCGGGCCAATTTTTCTCACAGGCTGAGTTGTCACCAGCGAATTAGACAGCTCGACAGCTCGCCACCTCCATGTCCAGACTCCGGCCAACACCGACCGCTTGGCACCGGCGCTACGACGCCGACCGTCCGTTTGTGTCGCAGCCGCTGATGACGGCGACACATGTGTTTGTTCGTGTGGATGCTGTGCGTCCACCACTGACTCCCCCTTACCGCGGACCGTATGCCGTGCTTCAGCGCGGTGACAAAGCATTCGTTTTGGACTTCAACGGACGCCCGGACACAGTCCCCATCGTCCGTTCGAAGCCGGCATTTTCCGAGAGAGCCAAACCTGCAGCTCACCACTGCCGCCTTCAGCCCAAACTTCTCAAGGCGCCGCCGAGGCAGCTGCGGTTCCCACGTCGGTAACGGAGTCGCCTGTTCCTGCTGACACTTCGCACACACTCCGGCCTCCCAGAATCGTTTGGTCCAGGCGCGCCAGGCCAATTCGCGCCCCGGTTCGCTTTCAGTAGTCGGTGCTCCGCACCTGGGGGGGAACTGTGGCCTCCGCGCCACCATTGTATTTTATATTAATTTGTATATGCGTTGTTTCATTTGTGGTTTCCGAGATACGTTATCTAGTCAGTCAATCAATACACAGTTACGTGTTAATATCTTTTGTAGGCGTTCCTACAAATTTATCGCTGTATTATTTATTTCATGATGTTTTGTTATGTTGTTCTTTGTTCCACTGCCCTGGGTCAATGACCTGTATGCTGATTGGTCAAAATTCAGCTCCGCCGTGACCCAGGGTATAAAAAGGATGACAATACAGGAAACGGTCTTCGTCGCAACCGACCACTCACGTGTCTTTTTACTTGTGACAACCGAACCCGCCATAGTGGTCACCCCGACGTTCCACGTGAGTCCTTTTCATTTTTCCGTTGTTCTGCCATCTCCTAGTCTGTTCCGTAGCCGTTTATTTTCATCGTTAGATTTTCATTTGATCCTCAGGATATTTTTTTCATTGCCTATGGTGACAAACTTTCCTTCTCCGTCGTTCTCTTCCGTCATACGTCACTTCCGTGTGTCATTTGTTATATCCTTTTGTTTTTTCATTCACCTGTTCCGTCATTATGAACGAGAACCAAGTCCCGGTAAGCTCTCCAGACGAATCGGATGTTAACCGTGTTTCCGTCAAGGCGCCAGGCTACATGGAAGGCGCGGTTGACGGATGGTTCGTCATTATGGAGGCACAATTTCATCTCCAGCGGATTACCTCCGAGGTTACCCAATTCTATATTGTAATTTCATCGCTCCCACCGAATGTCGTGCGGCGGATATCGCTATCCTGCATGCAGCAAAAGACCTACACAACTCTTAAAGAGGAAGTGGTCCGACTCTTTGAAAAGAATAATTCCGAGCTCTTTGAGGAACTACTGTCGCAGCAGCCTCTTGCCGGCCGCCCATCCGATGTACTGAGTGAGCTGCAAGCGATCGCAACCCGGTCTGGCGCGTCGGACAAACTGGTGATACACAAGCTCATCAAATCTCTGCCGGGGACCGTCGGTACCGTCGTGGCGGCGCTGAAAGATCTGTCTCTTTCCCAGGCAGCTAAACTTGCTGATGAGCTGCTGCCCATCGCCAGCAATGCTCCATGTCTGTCCGTGCCGGCCGTTCCTTCACCGAGACAACGGACGGATCCACGCAGTTTTAACAATGTGCCGGGAACGACTCCGCCGACGCTGCAGCCTTTTCACCAGGGACAGAGGCCACAGGTATGTCGCGCTCACATATTTTATGGTGTACATGCCCGCACGTGTAAGCCATGGTGTCAGTGGCCCAGAAAATCTCCAAACTTGCGGATGCAGCCGTCTTCCAGATCGTCGTCACCGGCAACGGCTGCACGTTCGCGAGCGCCATCGCCGTCGCAATCGCCGCCGGAAAACTAAGCCGGCAGGCCATGGTTGCTGCACCGAATGGTCTGCCGCTTCTCACAGTCGCAGCTCGTGTAGGCACCAACTGGCTCAACTTCGTTGTTGACACTGGCGCCGGAGTGTCTATCATCCCGTACAAGGCGGTATCGTCTTCTTCACTGCAGCCAACTTCTGTGCGACTCTCGACTGCCACCGGTCAACCCATGTCAGTACATGGCGAAGTCCGGCTGAACGTCGTACTGCACAAACTTCGGCGCACCTTCTCGTGGACGTTTGTCGTCACGGACGCTGTGGTGCCGCTGCTCGGTCATGATTTCCTGAGTCATTTCAGGCTGGTCGTGGACTGCCATCAGGGCTGTATTCGTGACACCACCACGTCGCTGCGGGTGCCAGCCAAAGCCAGCGGTGAGCTTCCTGTTGGGCTGGTGGTCAATGATCTCAGCCATCTTCCAGCCGTTGTTCGTCAACTCCTGGCCTCACATCCAGCTCTACTGGCGCCCCGGTCTCCACGCGACGCCGTGATGCCTGTACGTCACACCATAGACACCGGCAGTGCCGCGCCAGTGTTCGCCCGTCCTCGTCGCCTGACGCCTGAAAAGGAAAAAGCCGCGAAGGCCGTCTTTGATGACCTCATGCAGGCTGGCGTCGTCCGTCGCTCCAACTCGCCGTGGGCTTCCCCGCTCCACATGGTCGCCAAGAAGACATCAGGCGAGTGGCGCATCACGGGTGACTACCGAGCGCTGAACGTCAAGACAGTGCCCGACCGATTCCCGATACCTCACATCCAGGATCTGTCGGCGCATCTGGACGGCATGAAGGTGTTCTCAAAATTAAACCTGCTCCAGGCGTATCACCAGGTGCCGATGAGTGATGTAGACATCGCTAAAACGGCGGTTGTTACGCCCTTCGGCCTATACGAGTACCTGTTCATGCCATTGGGCCTGCGGAACGCCGGCGCCACTTTCCAGCGCCTCATGAACACCATTCTCGCCGACTTGAAGTGTACTTTCGTGTTCCTCGACGACGTGCTCGTGTTTTCCGCTGATGCAGAGCAGCACGCCCGCGACCTGGCTGCCGTGTTTGAAGTGTTCGAGAAGTTCGGTCTGCGCTTGTCTCTTGGCAAGTGCTCCTTCATGCAAAACAGCCTGGACTTTCTTGGACACCGCATCAATTCTGCCGGCGTTCGTCCACCAACCGACAAGGTCGCCGCCATCTCGGACTTTCCGCAGCCGAGCGACTCTGCATCTCTCCGACGCTTTCTCGGCATGGTCGGGTTCTACCGGAGGATGATCCCCGGCTTCGCCAACATTGTTCATCCGTTGTCGGAGCGGACCAGACTCGAACCAAATGCCAAGAAGCTGGATCTCAGCGAGAGAGAGCAGGCCGCCTTCAATGACATCAAAAAGGCGCTGCAGAACGCCTGCACACTGCCTCATCCGCAGCTGGACTGTGCACATCTCCAATTAGTAACGGACTGCTCTTCGACGGCAGCGGGTGCCGCTCTTCACCAGATGGTGGACGGCGCACCACAGCCAATATCTTTTTTCTCAAAGAAGTTGTCCGCTGCACAACAGAAATACTCAGTCTACGACCGAAAGCTGCTGGCGGCGTATTACGCGGTCGTGCACTTCCGGCACTACTTGGAAGGTCGATCGGTGACTCTGTTGACGGACCACAAGCCACTAGTGTCGGCTTTCACTAGCCCGAAGGTGGCCAAATCGGATCGTCAGCAGACACTGGTCGTACATCACCGAGTATGTGTCGGATGTGCAGCACATCAATGGCTCCGACAACATGGTGGCCGACTGTCTCTCGCGCAGCGCTTACGCCGTCCAGGCAGATGTTTACGACCTGCCAGGTATAGCTCGAGTACAAGCTGAAGACCCAGAGACGAAGGCTGCTGCCATCTCATTGACACCATTCAATATGTCTGGAGACAAACCTCTTATGTGCGACACGGCAACACCGCACTCCAGGCCGTTTTTGGCCCAAAAGTGTCGACTACCAGTCTTTGAGCAAATGCACGGTCTGTGCCATCCAGGCACAGCGGCCAGTGTAAAAATGCTCAAGTCTCGCTACGTCTGGCCGAATATGGAGGCGGATATGAAAACATGGGTGCGCAACTGTGCGGCATGTCAACAGGCAAAAATAACACGTCACACCAAGTCGCCACTGGCCGACTTCACGGTGTCAAGTGCGCGCTTTGAATGCGTCCACCTGGACATCGTGGGACCATTACCACCGGCCACCTCACGCAACCACCCATTTGCCACACCATACAGATATATTCTAACGTGCATTGACCGCGCGAGTCGCTGGCCAGAAGCGGTCCCGTTGACTGATATCACCGCCGCGTCCGTCGTTGAAGCTTTTTTCACTCACTAGGTGTCGCGGTTCGGAGTCCCACTGCGCGTGGTTACCGACCGCGGGAGCCAGTTCGAATCGGAATTGTTTCGCGAGCTGTCACAGCTAGTGGGATTCCACTGAGTGATAACTACTGCATATCACCCTCAATCTAACGGACTCCTGGAACGGCTTCATCGCGTGATCAAGAGCGCCATCATGGCCCGTCGTCAGTGCTGGCTATCGGCGCTGCCTGTAGTGATGCTGGGCGTCCGACTGCTGCCCACCGAATCCGGCATCTCTCCGTTTACAGCCGTCACCGGGGGCTACCTGCTGTGTCCACGAGTTCCGACGGGCGATACCGTCTCGATCAAGGCGCAGCACGAGATCGTGATGGATTTGACCCGAAGGATGCAGGAAGTGGACTTCCACAGCATGTCGGCCGGCACGGCTCATTGTACACCGTCGACCTACGTGCCGCCGCGATTGATGACTTGCGATCAGGTGTGGGTGCGCGTGGACCGAGTCCGCCAACCACTGGAGGCACCGTATCGCGGTCCTTTCCGTGTCATATCCAGATCGCCGAAGGTGTTCCGAATCGAGTTACCTACCGGCACTACCGAAACCATCTCTATTGACCGTCTAAAGCCGGCGTTCGTCAAGAGTCCGCAGTCGCTGTCGTCAGCACCTGTTCCAAGGTCGCCAATGCCGGCCGCCAGGCGAGCACGACCCCAGTCTCGACCCGCACCGGTGCCCGCTCCGCGCACCTCGGCGCCAAGAACTGTTCGTTCCAGAGCGGGCCGCGCCGTCACGCTTAAACAACAACCAGATTTTTTCTATGTCAAGCTGGTAACTAGTGTGTCAGCTGACATATTTTCTTGTGTGTTTTCTTACTGTTTTCATGTATTTAATTGTGGGGCTTAGACGTCTCAAGACGTTTAGCTTCCTTGCTTTCCTTGGGCGCTCCCGCTCCTTTTCATTTGAGTGATCAGTGTCCTATGTATACATTTCCTATATGTGTGTGTTTCCATATTGTCCTTGGTTACATGATTGCAGGCTTGTGTTGGATTTTTTGTGTGCAGTACATGGGCCAATTTTTGAATGATTGCTGAATGAATGATTTGTATGGGTGCATTTCTTGATGTGTGGATGTGGGTGTGTGTGTTGTGTGCATGTGTGCTTGTTGTGATATGATTGCATATTTACGTATGATTGATTTTTTGTATGCTTGAATTTGATTGGTGAGTGCCTGCGTGCTATTTGTGTGTGCACGTGTCCCTGTGTGTATGTCTGATATTGTGTGACTGTGTAATATGCGTACTGATCTGTTTGTGACTTTGTTTAGTTATTTTCAGATTATATTTGTACTGCAGGATCATTCATTTTTCCTGTGGACCGACGTGTGCGTCCTCACCGGCTCACTCCGCTCGTGGTGGCGCACTGTGATATTGTATTCTACTTGTGATCTCACATTTTGTCCTTTTCCGCTGTTATCGTTGTTATTATGTCCTGGTCGTGTGATATGTGAGAAACTCCTTTGTGTGAACTCACGTATGTTTATTACTTGAGTCTATTGATGCGAATGTCTCTCCGGATGTTCCGGCGTACTTTCGCGCCATTTGTCGTCGTTTGTTGTGAGTGTCTCATGCTTTTGAATGTGTTGAATGGATGAATGATGCACCTTGTCTGATTGAGTGATTGTATGAATGATGCGTATGTGAGTTCTACTGTATGCTTGAGGTGCATGAATGTTCTGCGAGTGTGAATGTGTGTGAAAGTGTGTTGCCACTGTTTAATTTCATGTGCCCGAAGTGTTGATGTGATTCCTGTGTTTGGAACGTGTTTGCGTCCTTCCCTTGCGATACTGTATCACGCTTCATTTGCTGTTCCACACACCTCCAGTCATTATAGTTATCCGTAACTTCCTGCTCCTGTATTGGTGTTCGTCATAACGCGCTACTATTGTCGCCTAATCTGTATTTTCTTTTGTTTCAGATGTAGAGTCAGTTTTTTTTTATAGAAATCTTAGGATGATCTCGTGATGTTCGCAGTGAATTTCTAAGCTACATGCTTCGCATCTGGCGGGGGAGTGTTGTAGCGCCTGCGTCGCCTTGATTTTATTATATTTTCTTTGGTCTTACTTCGCGCGTTTTTCGAAATTGTTTATTATTCATTTGTTTCCTTTTCCTCGTTTTTCCAGTATTAATTCCTTTCCACCAAAAACCTTAATATTCTTGTGGTGCCGAATTTGAATCTCTTGTTATTAACTTAGGTTTCGCTGCAGGGTTTCCGGGCGTACATTGTTTATATTGTAGCGGAGTCGTTAGGCGACGCAATGCTGAGATGTTGGGCATCGCGCCGCCTCGCTACACCAGTGAAACACAGCACTCTAGCGAGAGTTTATTTGACGACTGATGAATTGACTGATGAATTACATACACACAACTACACACACATACAAACACGCCAGATGCCGCAGCCAGTGCCCGTGGCGGCGCCTGGCGGAAACGTCCGCAAACGCTTGAAGCCACGCCCAGTGGCGCGATGCTCCTGCAAGCCAGCAGCGCGTGGGCGCTCTGGAGAGAGCGGAGAGAGTGCAGCCACGTGGTGTGTAGGCAGCGGTGCCTTGCTGATACACAGCACTACACATCTCCCCCCCCTAGACGGGCGGCCACGGAGAGGACGAACGACGAAGATGTGACGGTGTTGGAATGATGACGAGTGGTGGAAGATGTGTGACGATGAGGTGACCGATGCGATTTGAGAAAGGCGAGCGGCGAAATTTTGGAGCTGCAGGAGGCTTTTGCGTTGTGGTGTGCTTGGCTGGGGTGGGAAAACTGAATGAGGCCCAGGCTGAGGCGCCGCCAGTGAGTCGGCGAGGCGCGCATATCTGTGGTGTAGACGTCGTTGCCGGGGGCCGTCCAGCTTGGCTGTCACCCGTCGGAGCCAGCCGCTGTCGCTGCTGTGTCGAGGTGACGCGTCCGTGCAGCGATAGCGTTGATGGTGATGGCCGCGTGCACCCTCCTGAGCCGGCAGAAAGTTTTGACAAAAATCCGAAAATGATGAAGATAAAACGCGAGGATGAAGACGATGAAAAGCAAAGCAAACAAAACAGAAGGAAAGAATGTTCCCACAGGGGTCACCAATGTAGCGGAGTCGTTAGGCGACGCAATGCTGAGATGTTAGGCATCGCGCCGCCTCGCTACACCAGTGAAACACAGTACTCTCGCGAGAGTTTATTTGACGACTGATGAATTGACTGATGAATTACATACACACAAATACACACACACATACAAACACGCCAGATGCCGCAGGCAGTGCCCGTGGCGGTGCCTGGCGGAAACGTCCGCAAACGCTTGAAGCCACGCCCAGTGGCGCGATGCTCCTGCAAGCCAGCAGCGCGTGGGCGCTCTGGAGAGAGCGGAGAGAGTGCAGCCACGTGGTGTGTAGGCAGCGGTGCCTTGCTGATACACCGCGCTACAATATATTGGTTCAGTTTGTGATCTTAATTATCTCTCTAATCGCCTATGGTTTATTAATTTATCGCTGTATTATTTATTTCATGATGTTTTGTTATGTTGTTCTTTGTTCCACTGCCCTGGGTCAATGACCTGTATGCTGATTGGTCAAAATTCAGCTCCGCCGTGACCCAGGGTATAAAAAGGATGACAATACTGGAGACGGTCTTAGTCGCAACCGACCACTCACGTGTCTTTTTACTTGTGACAACCGAACCCGCCATAGTCTAAATACTGGCTGGTGCTCGCTTAAAGCGCCAATAAACAACAACAACAACCATTGTTGTTCACAATAGACATTCGTTCATTAACGGCGCCCGTGTGTGTGTATCTAGCCGAGCTGCTACAACCTCACTGTGATCGACTGCGGCCCGTTGCGGTTATGACTGTGGCGTCGTCCGAGACAACATAACAGTGCAAATGCCATCTTGCAACTTGAAAGTAGTTTTTATGACGGCGGTCAATCAGTGTAGGTTCTGACCGATAATGCAACTGTTTCACAGCGCTTGTCTGCTTGAATATGGCATGCCAGTTTGATTTTTCGGTGCGCGTATGAGCCCACTAGAAAAACCATTGCTGAGCGCAGTTAAAACAATCGCTGACAGATCAAACTGTTCTGTGTCGGAAGCTGTACATTGGTACAACATGACTCCAAAGTACAGCCACACAGACAGTTCAGCGCTGGCAGTTCAGCTATAGTCCGGCAGCCAAAGTGATGATTTTTGTTTAACCTTGCAGTAGAGGTCCCATGAAGGGTTTCGATGGATTTGGTACCCCCAGACATTGTAGAATCCAAAACCAGAGGGTGCCAAGCTGGCACCTTTGGGCGTTTTCTGAAAATCGTTGATTTTTATGGTGCCCGATACCCCTTTTCCGCGATATGCGAAAAACGAAAATATTCATATCTTCACCAATATAGCTGATATAAATACAATTTTGGTATCAAATTGTGTTGGAGAATCAAGACGCAGGCCCAAACACAAGTGATATATTGATAATAGCAAAGCAAACAGTAGAAATAGATATATGAGTTGAAGCACTAACCAGTCGTAATTTCTTCCTTACACGAACGTACACTTCTCACACGCAGACTACTCCACTGACACGTTCACAATACAATCAGACATCGCAGACTCAAGCACTACGCACAACAACGACCACACACGAACGAACACCCCTCGCGACTCCCTGTATACTACACATACAGACATACACGCCTCGACGCCTCTAGGCACGAACCGCTCGTGCTAATACAACAGACAGACATACACTCATGGACGCACAGCCAGCTAGCGCCCTCTCCTCTCACACTGAAACATGACACCTTCAACTCTACCGTGTACTGCCTATCCTCCGCTCACATCTCCCCCAGGCAGTACAACATCCATCCTGACAACAGTATCTTTGAGGAGGTCTGAGTGTCGATCGGTCTCGCAGAAGTCTATCAGAAGACTGCACTCTGTCGCCTTCCACCGAAGTACTATTGGGCGATTCCGCACCGTCGTCTTCCACCGTTTCCTCTAACGTTTCTGGGATCTGCACCGCCAGTTCAGCAGATAGCTCACGTTGATACGCAGGGGTTCCCACCGCCGGTAAGAAGGGTCTCTGCGATTGTACAACCGGTCTTATAATTGACGCTCCACTATCCGCCTTTCTGACGTGCGAGACATGCCGCTTCACCCCGTCTTCAAGTGTCACGTGCCACGGTCCAACACGACAAACTCGGTGAGGCCCACTCCATTCGGATGTGCAGCGATTATCACGAGGCCGCAGATACACTAGGTCACCCACGTTATACGGCATACTTGAAACCTTATTTTCTGCACTATTCATCCAAGTTCCTTCAAGTCGAGAACTTTCAGCTTCCCGTCGGTGCCGCACTCCTGGCAGTGCTGGGACAGCTCCAAAAACACTCACAAATGGCTGCTCCCTGGTTGCCGTACTGGTAGTGGCGTTGTACCAGAACACAGCTGTCTCAACATCATATTTGGACTTTTCGGCCATTCGTTTTACAGTGCGGTGTACTCTTTCACACAAGCCGTTCCCTTGATGTCGATAAGCACAGCATAGCACCAGTTCAACACACCAGCCTTCCAAGAGACGTTCAAATACTGCACTCCGAAACACAGGCGCGTTGTCACAAAGAACTGATTGAGGCGGACCGAATTCCACGAATACGCTCTTTAAAGCAGCAGCAACCGAAGTTCCACACTCAGATCTCAGACACTTCCATATTGTGTATCGAGAACAGCAATCTATTACACTGAGATACGCCGTTTGGTTGAAATATGTAATATCAATAGCAAGTCTTTGCCACACAGTTTTCATTTCCAGCGAACCATGCTCGTACTTCACTTCCATAGGAGGATCGATTCTACGACATCTCTCACAATCTTCTACTACCTTCTTCACATCACCGCGAGTTACGTTTGGAGCCCGCTTGTTGACAAGTTCTTTCGTGCGATCAACGCCCATATGCCCACATTGTTCATGAATTGACACAATTAACTCGTGAGGGCTGTCTTCCCACGCTCCAAAACATTTTCCCGATGGCTTCGCTTTGATGAACGGTGGTAGTCTTGTCAACTTGTCGGCCAGGTTGTTTGCTGTGTCAACATACTCAACAGACAACTCAATAGAATATTCCTCAATCATTTCTCGGATGATATCCAATCTACGCTTCACAAGCATATCAGACAATCCATGTGACTTGATTCGGTGACTATTCTTGGCAATACTGCTAACCCAGCCATGCACAACTTTTGAATCGGTTCTCAGCTGGATACTCCTGAATCCCCATTTCAGACATAAACTCAAACCTTTAATAGCGGCACTCAATTCAGCGACGTTTATGTGAGCGCTGTCGTCAGATTTTCGCAGCCAGCAACCATCTTCTATTGGACTTCCATCCACCGTTACGACAACGCCTTCTGCCAGATTACTTGCGTCCGTCCATACCACAGCGTCATTACTCGACACAGACCACATACCATACACGGGATCATTTACGGACACTTCCTCAGCTATCTTTCTGACTAGCTCTGCGACATCCTCACTGACATTATTGTCCCACGACTTTCGTCCATTTTCACCATCCGCAGACGCGCAGCGTCTTATCCAACCACACGCAACTCGGAGCCAGCTCGCACACGGGTAGTGACCAATCCACTTCCCGCATATTGAAAATACTTCACGCTTGGTCAATATCTCAGGAATGTCAGGAAGCGCTCCTTCTCTGCTCCACTGGAAACCACTTGGAGTTGCATTCACTCGAAGACCAAGCACATTACCGTTTCCTAGAACTTCAGGCTCTTTGGTAATCAGTCCGAATCGTCTTAAATGGTCTTGAACTTCATGGGGGCTGATAACACTGCAATCAACAATAATATCATCGATATACGAATCAACTGATCCTTGAAATCGAGGAACTTCTCCGAGAATATGTCTCATGACCGAACACATCACTTTCGGTCCAATGTTCAGGCCAAATCCTAAACGTGTCATGACATACTTCTTTCCTTTCACCTCGACGACTTGAAAGCGGTACAGTTCCTTGGCTACATACAACTGAAGATATGCTCTCTTTAGGTCCACCATGACCACCCGATCGCCCATGGTACGCCACTTGCGCAACTTTTCGTCACAGACTGCCGCATCTAATCCCGGAGCGCTGTGTATGTGAGCATTTAGCCGCCTATAGTCGAGCACGGGCCTCACTTTTCCCTTCCTTTCCTGCCTCACCGCCATTAGTGGTATCGTTGCACCAATGGGACCATGCTCATTTTCCTCATAAGGTATGATAATTTTTTCGTCTATCCATGTCTGCACTTCATGGTCAAATTCGGCTAAGTCATTCTGTCTCACGCTGTAATTACGGCCAAACAACTTCTGTTCAGGACCAACTTGCTTCCACACCCAAGAAATCGTCCAGCGTTCACCATCAAATTCAGCCTTGAAGTCCTGTTCCTCGATCAATACTTTTGGCGATGATGACACACATGCTGCAGTGGAGATACCATTGCAAGAAATTGGCGTGGCAATGACTTTGCCACATCCCAAAAGAACTTCACCATTTCTACTCACATAGAGACCACCAGCTGATTTGATTGCGTCCATGCCCAGGATGATATCAAATGGCGGATGTGAGTCCGACTCGACCATCCACAGAACAACATAGTCAATTACAGATGGTCCTGACAAAGAAAGGCCAATATTTTTCATTTCAACATATTTATTCAAACACACAGTTGAACCGTTCATAATTCGCATAACAAGATAACCTCCGTGAATTTCGCTCCTCGTTTTGCTATTGAAAATAAGCGAATCGGAACTCCCAGTATCAACCAAAGCAGTGTATGACACGCCATCAATATATATGTTCAGCACTGGTCCGTGCTGTTGCGCTGTGGGGGGTCGACAGACAGTGCCATTGAAGCTGATCCGGCCGACCCCCCTCTGGCGTTTCCCGAACGAGCACAATGCTTTGAGACGTGTCCAGGTTGACCACATGAAAAACACACGACACCTGCTCGCTGTTTTCTGTTCTTACAATGTTTCGCTATGTGCCCATTTTCGCCACACTCATAGCAAGCATAATTTTTCAACCTTGACGCGACATACGCATGAGGAGTTTCCGACATAGTAGTAGATTTTCCGCCACTTCTCTGATCAACCACCACTTGTTTGGCACAGCTCAACACGTCGTCAATCTTCAGTGTTGAACCGTGCATTGCGCGAACAGTCTCCTGAACAACTGGAGGCAGCCCACGTAAAAACTGACATGCAATCCATTGGTCACTTTCACTTGAGGAGATGCATCGTCCAAGAGACCGAAGATTAGTCATATATTCGTCCAGGGTCTCATCTGGTCTCCAATTCCTAGTGACAAACTGCTCGTACGCCACACAGGGAGTTAATCCGAACGATTGTCGTAAAGCCGCAACAATAGCTGTCTCCTCCTTTTTATCTCCTTCAGACAGTTGTTGGAAGACATGAAACGCTTTTCCAATCAGAAAAAATGGAAGCACACTCGCAACATCCGCTATGTTCTTCAATTTACAGCCCAACCTCAATTTTTCTAGCCAACTATCCAGTTCGCCGCTGCCATCGTACTTCTCCACAATATCGGTAAGTTTCAGTGTTTCCATGATTAATTCGGCCGAAATAGCTTGTTGGAGAATCAAGACGCAGGCCCAAACACAAGTGATATATTGATAATAGCAAAGCAAACAGTAGAAATAGATATATGAGTTGAAGCACTAACCAGTCGTAATTTCTTCCTTACACGAACGTACACTTCTCACACGCAGACTACTCCACTGACACGTTCACAATACAATCAGACATCGCAGACTCAAGCACTACGCACAACAACGACCACACACGAACGAACACCCCTCGCGACTCCCTGTATACTACACATACAGACATACACGCCTCGACGCCTCTAGGCACGAACCGCTCGTGCTAATACAACAGACAGACATACACTCATGGACGCACAGCCAACTAGCGCCCTCTCCTCTCACACTGAAACATGACACCTTCAACTCTACCGTGTACTGCCTATCCTCCGCTCACAAATTGTATGTTTTCAGATATGAGGAATCCAATGGACACATTATTGTCATGATCTGAAATAGTCTTCATAGCCAAACATCATCATTCTACCCCAAAACACCAAATACAAACATTTTATTTTCTGAATTATATATTTGATCTTATTTATGATGCATTTAACTGATAATCAGTATAATAGGGATATCAGACATTATATGAACATCAGAAATGTTGGTGACAAACACCATAGAGACTGTATGAAGGATCTAAAAATAATATACAATATATAAAGTCTAAGAAGCTTTGTTTCCATCATCGTCGTCATCATCATTTTCGACAACTGTTCTAGTGTGCTCATTGCAGCAATCCAATCCACCTTCACAACTGCAAAATATTGTGCATGGAAGCAAACATCTGATGAAAGCAAGACAACAAAACTCTGGGTAGATAACCTGCTCAAGCCTGTCCTGCTGATGATGTTGTTTTGTCGAGGTGAGAAGGAAGCATATTGGGCACTTCATTTGTATGCTGTAGAACACATGATTCCCTACTTTTTTTCTGCGCGCCACCCAAATTATGCCCACTATGGGCTATATTACCTTCGCTCACTTACAGCAATGCCACCAGACCTCTTGGATAGATTCATGAAAGGAGAGCACGTCACCCGTCATACCCCAGGTGTATGGAATGGAATGTGGACGGACATGATGATCGAGACAACGTTCATGCAGTATAGAAAAAGGACACAATAGTATTATTGGCATCACACTCAAACCAAACACGCTGAAGACCTGGGCCTTAAGTCTCCATACTTGTAGTGTACTAGCCAAAGACGTCTGTGATATGACCTCACATGACCAACATCAGCACCTTCACAAGGAAGAGATGAAAGCTCGGATGGCATCAGATGCTGTGGACCGCAAGAAGATCAGAGAGACATTACAAGGTTCTATTGATCCACTTGATCCATCCTCACACTCACATGGTGATCTTGTCCACGTTGTGAGCGGTAGAATAACAACTGACCCAACAGTGAACGTTCATGAATCAGTATCAATAGGAACGGAGATGATGAAGCAATATGAAAACACATGGCCTGACGGCTTCCATGATACGCTTCCCAAGAAAGTGCATACACTAGCAATCACCAAGAAGCACATCCAAGTTGGCAAAACGAAGGTACATGACACCAATTTGATATATTCACGCATCATTGGTCTGCATGCTTCTGGTCGAGAGATGAACCTAAATGAGGTTATGATGTATGAACTGTCACCGATTCCTACTTCGATGTTCACCGACAATGGCGAGATGAGATTAGCAAAAAATAAATCAACACTCAAAAACATGCTGAAAGTTGAGATAACTGGACGATCTGCACCCAAAGCGAGCATTGTGATCATTGATGGCTTAGCTGTATTGTGGGTGATTCACTGGCCAACACAAGGAACAGTCTAAGACTTCATTGACAATGTTGTATCATACGTAACAACCAAGATGAAAGAGGCTGACGTGTACCTGATATTTGACCAATACGAAACTTACAGCACCAAAGGAGTCACTCGTACTGCAAGAGGGAAGGAGGCAAGCAGACACCACCAGTTGTCGCTGTCAACACAACTGCCTTCTCAGAAAGTGGTGCTAACAGTATCATACAATAAAGTACAGCTCATTGCTCTGATTGTAGACGCACTACAGACACAGAAAGACCGCATAGGATCGACCAATCACAAACTAGTTGTCACAGCGCCAGATCCAGTACCAGTAGAAATAAGCCATGACATGACCATCCATCGAGCAGATCTGCGCAACACTCAGGAAGAGGCTGATGTCATTATAATACACCAGCTATTGTGTATTCTTGACAGCACAAGAGAGGGCAGTGTCAGCGTCATTTCAGATGACACTGATGTGTTCGTCTTGTTGGTCCACTTTTATCATGAACGAAACCTCACGTGTAATTTGACGATGGAAGCTACATCCAAAGAAAGGAAGTCCATTGACATACAGGCAACTGCACATCGCCATAAAGACATCGCTGGCCAGCTTTTAGCTGGCTATGCATTGTCAGGTTGCGACACAGTAGCTCAGTTATGGGGCATCGGAAAAACCAAAGTTGTGAAATTTCTTCAGGTCATTAGTTGTTAGAACTTGGGAATACGACTGCCGTACTAGCTGATGCAATACAAGAGTTCACCACATTCATAGCTGCTTGCTATGGGCATGTAGAAGCCGTGACGATGACCGATGTACGATTCAATATGTGGAAAGTGAAAACAGCAAATGCAAACATTGTTTCTGCACCAAAGCTCATATCTCTCCCTCCGACCAATGAATCGTTCCATCAGAATATTCTAAGAGCCCACTTGCAGTGATGTATTTGGAAGCATGCTGCGGAACCAAACCCACCAGAGATTGATCCGACCATGCATAGATGGCACCGAGATACCGTCAACAAAACGCTACAACCCACTATGCTTCCGCCCAATACCTCTGCGGCACCTAAGGCCATTCTCAAACTGACCAAATGCACTTGTGAAAACTGCAAGTCAGCCAGATGCTCTTGCTCTTCTTCAATGGTTCCATGTACAATATTTTGCAGTTGTGAAGGTGGATTAGATTGCTGCAATGAGCACACTAGAACAGTTGTCGAAAATGATGATGACGACGATGATGGAAACAAAGCTTCTTAGACTTTAGATATTGTATATTATTTTTAGATCCTTCATACAGTCTCTATGGTGTTTGTCACCAACGTTTCTGATGTTCATATAATGTCTAATATCCCTATTATACTGATTTTCAGTTAAATGCATCATAAATAAGATCAAATATATAATTCAGAAAAAAAATGTTTGTATTTGGTGTTTTGGGGTAGAATGATGATGTTTGGCTATGAAGACTATTTCAGATCATGACAATAATGTATCCATTGGATTCCTCATGTCCGAAAACATACAAGTTGATACCAAAATTGTATTTATATCAGCTATATTGGTGAAGATATGAATATTTTCGTTTTACGCATATTGCGGAAAAGGGGGGGGTATCGGGTACCATAAAAATCAACGATTTTCAGAAAACGCCCAAAGGTGCCAGCTTGGCACCCTCTGGTTTTGGATTCTACAATGTCTGGGGGTACCAAATCCATCGAAACCCTTCATGGGACCTCTACTGCAAGGTTGTCTCACACTTCCGCCGGACTACTATATAAATATCGCGTGCGGTCACGGCCCATCCTGACGCCGTCACATTCAGGCAGCGTTCGAGTCAACAACGTTGCTGTGCGCTGCAAGTTCAAACTTGGGAAGTGTGCGTTCGGCAGCACGGCGCAAGTTGTCACACTATGTCACAAATCGGCACTGACTGGTGAGACCTCTCAGTTTAGTGTAGACATCGACAGAGTACGTCGACACGTGCGAAATCTGAGGTTGTGCAATCGACCCATGCCTGCCAGTGTGTCGCCTGGTGTGCAGCAGCAGCTGCAAGAGGAAGAAAGGTGTCCGGTCCTGGTGACAGTTCCGCCTGCTGCAGTTCAGCTGAAAGAGTCGTCGAACCTGTGCAGATGAGCGACCAGCCTGATGACTGCATTAAGCGACAAAACAATTGCAGAAATGAAACAAGAGCTGTACCACAAATGATAAGCTCACCACGTCTGTCAATCAGAAATCCCAACACAGCACATGCACAACACGCATAATCCCGCACCACACAGCTCCTCTTCTACACACTGATTGCTCGGTGACATCCCGCGCACACAAACCCTCACATTCTCTCTCTGTCACAATGACCTTGCTCCTCGCCTCATGAACACGCATACAGCTTTATCAAAGCGGCACACAGTAACATACACGCACGCACACACGCATACGCACATTTAAACACATACAGAGAACACTAACTACATAACCACAATTACTTACCTAGTCGCTCTGCTGCACGTTTGTCGCGAGCCAATCCTGCGCCGCGCCAATTGTTTCAATATTGAAGCACTGTGCATGCTCAGTATTTTTCGTGTCATGTGTGGGTGTAAGTATGCATGAGTGATTGTTCTGTAGTGTCATTTGTCATGCCATAGCGATTCCACTTTACCGTTTGTCAGTACTTAGTGGCGGTGTATGTCTGTGAGCCAGTGTGTGAGCGTGAGTGTGTGTACACTTGAACTTGTATGTATGACCTAGTGTCACGTGACCTGACTGTGCCACATGACACCGAAGTTATATAAAGGCCGACTAAGGGGCAGTAGGGAGAATAGACTGCGCTGTGCCAGTGTGTTTATGTTAGCTTACTATATCACCATTGTTATCAGAAATAAGTTTATGCTTTTATGTGATTTTCAATACATTCCAATTCTAATCATAATGGCAGCGTAAAACAAACGGACACACGCCCATTTTTTTATTAAAAACACGTGACTTCGACAAAACAACAAAATGAACAATCGTACAACACCTCTCGCTGCCATCTTCGAAAGAAACCACGGTCGTGCCACATGTATAATCACTTGAAAATCTGTTCGGACAACTGAACGATAAACGACAAAAAGTTTTGGTCGGCCTCCGAGCATACCGCACGACCCGACGACCGCGTTGCCCCGGGCGACAGCGAATGGACACGACGGCCTCGTCGAAAGACACACTCGCACACGGCCGCTAATTCCGAGTGCATCTCGCGCCTTATCAGTTGTGCCTCTGCGCCGTCGGCCGCACACGTCAACAACAACACCGCCTGCGTAACGACCAGCAACAGTGTCTGCTGCAAACACGCGCTGGCAACGGCCGTGTCCACATTGACCTCGACGCATGCCGACGGGGAGTCACACAGCGACAACGCACGTACTTCGCTGCTGCCGCCACTACCGCCGCTACGACTCACGCAGCGTGCACACACACCAGCGCCCGTCAACAGCACGCCGTACGTCAACGACTGCCGACTGTTGATCGCACTGGCCGACGCAAACGACACATCGACGAACTGCCAAGACACGGCAGCCTCGACCGTATTCACGGGCGCCGGCGGCCTCCATTCGCCCGACAAGAGATGCGCCAGCGGCGGCAACAACTGCAGCAACACACTCACACACTCGCTGGCCAGACGCAGCCATCGCTCGGCTGGCACGACAGCCACACCGGCGTGCGAGGCCGTCGGCGCACGCGACACGCGCCAAAAGCACAAAACCAGCGCTTCACGCAAGGCCGTGACGGTCGCTGCCATGGAACCGGCGTGACGACTACGCCACTGTTCGCCGTCATCCGCCAGACCGGCCCACAATCGCACAACGACCGACGCACCGTCCACAGCAGCCGCCGCTGCCGCCGCTGACGGCGCGTCCAGCGCACTGCGCAAACGCACCGACACACTGTCGCACAACCTGCCGCAGTGAATTGCCACAAAGTCGACGGAGTGCGCGACAAACTCCCGCCGGCACAGCAGCGGCCGCCTCCCAGGCTGCACGCAGGCCGCGTACACATCGACACACAGCAGCCACGCAGCCATCCACTCGTCGCTCGTCGGCCACGCTGGCAGACACAGCTGCTGAGTCAAATCGAACGCGTCCAACAGCACGACGCTTGTCGACGCAGACTTAATGCCGTTGTTGGCGCACATCACACCCGTCAACACCAGCTGCATGAGAGCTTCGGCAAGCCGCGGCCAACGTCTGTACATCACACACTCGCCGACCACATGCACCGCCGCCGATAACGCTTGTCGTGCGGCCAGCACTGGCAGCCATTCGCCGGCCGGCAATTGACGCATCAGTTGGCAAAGTATACCGCACTCGACTAGCGCCGACAGACACGCAACATAGCTGTCACCAGCGCCGCCGATGCCTGCACTTATGTGCTGATGCGCCTCACGCAGCGAGTGTTCCAGCAACTGCACGGCGGCCGGCACGCACGCCGTCTGCCGGCCGTCCAACGCTGTCGGCGCCGCCGCACACACGTGCCACGTGAGCGCCACCACAGCCACACGCACACGCATCGCCACCTGACGGCGCTCGACGCACACGGCATCCAGCAGCTGACACGGGTGCGGCCACAGTCGCGCGGCCACCTGCCGCCGCCACCGACACACTAGCATTAGCGCCAGTTCGGCCAGCGCCGCCGTCAATCGACCGTCGTCGACGCCGGCGGCGGCATCAACACGTTCGTCCGCCCACCGTACACGTGCCAACAGCGCGCCACACACATCTTTTGCCAGCAGACACTGCAACGCCGACGGCACTTCCCCGTCACCACCGCCAACCGCCACAATCAACAGCCACTGACGCCAGTGGTTGAGCGCCGTCAGCGCCGCCGACTCGTCGGCCTCGACGCCGGACACGAGCGCGGCCACATGGCTCGACCAGGCTTCCAGCACGCTGCCGTTGCACAGCGCACGCACGGCTGTCGCCAGATGCTGGTCGCCGTAGGATGCCACGCCGTACTGATGAACGTGCAGCGACAACACGTCAACGATGTCGGTCCACAGCGACGGCGGACAATCGGCCGGCGGCGAGAGCAGCACTGCGGCCGTCACGGCTGGCCAAAAGCGCTGATCGCCGCTCAGTTGACGCACGGCCGCTGTACATCGGGCACGCCACACCGCGGCCAACAGAGACACCAGTGCCTGTAGCAGCGGCGATTGCCACGCACGCCGCTGCGTCAATTCGTCAACGGTGGTCAGAACATAGCCGAGAAAACCAGCGCCGCCCGATCCATCGTCATTCTGTGCCGTATCACCGGCGCCGTCGATGAAGCACTGCAGCAGTCCCGGCTGGGCCGTGGCACACACACCAGCTAGCTGAACGATGGCCGTTTTCAGATTGACGTCGTCGGCCTCGCAGCGCAGCCGTGTCAACAGCATATCGCACACGACGGCCGCATGCTGCCCGAGACACCCCAACAACGATAGCGGAAACAAGCCGGCTAGCCGCGCCAGCAGACGCACGGCCAGCGTCGGCACCCGCCGGCTGTGGCTGTGAAACACGTACTGCGCCACGGTCAGCAGCGGGTGCACGCCCGCATACATGCCGGTCGTCGCTGTCGACGGTTGCGGCATCAGTGCGCGCTCGATTCGCGTGTGCCGACGGTCGGTGCGCCGGAATCGCTCGTCCAACAGTAGCTGGTGAAGCAGCGACAACGCCAGCTGAACCTGCCGTACACACACACATCAAATCAAAACGCTAATACAGTGGTTCCCAACCTTTTTCAGCTTGTTACCCAATTTAGTATCCCATATTAAGCATGCTACCCCTTTGTTACTGTACATGTTACTGTAAGCATTCACACACACACGCACGCGTGCACACACAACTATATATAACACGCCATATGAGCAATACAATATCCACACAATGCAAACAATAAACATAATATGCTAAGTTAACATTAATCCGAATACAAGGTACCGCAATGTTTTCTTGAACTTCAGAATTCTTAACATTTTCCTGTCACCCCTACATCACCCCCAAACAATTGCTAAATTACCCCAGGGGGTAATTTACCCCCAGGTTGGGAGCCACTGCGCAAATAAATACCATGTCCATACACAAAAGTATTTGTGTATGTGTGTGTGCGTGTGTTTTATGTCAGTCTATTTACTCGTGTATACGCATACAAATAATATTAACATTTCATTATCTATCTATATAATAATAAAGCTCAACGTACATGTGTGAGTGAGTGAGTGTGTGTGCAGAACGGCACATTGGTGTATATTGGTGTGTGTGTCTGTGTGTCGATATGCCATGACTCACGTGCATTGCAGCGAGCGTTTGCAGCGAGCGTTTGCAAATGCCCAGTGGCGTGCAGAGTGCGTAGTAAAACAGAGTGTTTAAATAAGTACATTGTCGTGCATGTGCGTGTTCCACAGGCGTTTTTCGAGTGGATATGTGTAGCTTCCCAATATTGTAATTGTAATTAACATTTATTTTTCTACTGGTGTTTGTTTTTCACCATTATTCTACACACTGCGCCATTCAGTTGAGCGATTGCTAGAAACGCCCATGCGAGATTGCCACCTCAGGCACACACACACTCACATACACACTGACATACATGCACACACACACACATACACACTGACATAGATGCACACACACACACATACACATACAGGTACACGTACACACACACATACATACACGGTGTACAGAACGGCACACTGATGTATTGGTGTGTGTGTCTGTGTGTCGATATACCATGACTCACGTGCACTGCAGCGAGCGTTTGCAAATGCACAGTGGCGTGCAGAGTGCGTAGTAAAACCGAGTGTTTAATTAAGTATATGTTTGCATTGGCCTTGACGTTTGCTTCAAGTGCATTATCATCCTATTTGCATTGCTATCCCAGACAAAACTCAAGGCGACCGCATCACTTACAATACTACAAACGAAGCTACAAGACGCACGTAGTGCGGATCTACTAGCGACCATAACCGCACGAAGTGCGGAACTTGTCGCTAGATAAAACAGTGGCCCCCAGGTTGGGAGCCACTGCGCAAATAAATACCATGCCCATACACAAAAGTATTTGTGTATGTGTGTGTGCGTGTGTTTTATGTCAGTCTACTTACTCGTGTATACGCATACAAATAACATTAACATTTCATTATTATTATATATATATATATATATATATCTATAATAATAAAGCTCAACGTACGTGTGTGAGTGTGTGTGCAGAACGGCACATTGGTGTATATATATTGGTGTGTGTGTCTGTGTGTCGATATGCCATGACTCACGTGCATTGCAGCGAGCGTTTGCAGCGAGCGTTTGCAAATGCCCAGTGGCGTGCAGAGCGCGTAGTAAAACAGAGTGTTTAAATAAGTACATTGTCGTGCATGTGCGTGTTCCACACTCGTTTTTCGAGTGGATATGTGTAGTTTACCAATATTGTAATTGTAATTAACATTTATTTTTCTACTGGTGTTTGTTTTTCACCATTATTCTACACACTGCGCCATTCAGTTGAGCGATTGCTAGAAACGCCCATGCGAGATTGCCACCTCAGGCACACACACACTCACATACACACTGACATACATGCACACACACACACACATACACACTGACATAGATGCACACACACACACATACAAATACAGGTACACGTACACACACACACACACACATACATACACAGTGTACAGAACGGCACACTGATGTATATATTGGTGTGTGTGTCTGTGTGTCGATATACCATGACTCACGTGCATTGCAGCGAGCGTTTGCAAATGCACAGTGGCGTGCAGAGTGCGTAGTAAAACGGAGTGTTTAATTAAGTACATCGTCGTGCATGTGCGTGTTCCAGAAGCGTTTTTCAAGTGTATATGTGTAGCTTACCAATATTGTAATTGTAATTATCATATATTTTTCTATTGGTGTTTGTTTTTTACCTTTATTCTACACACTTTTGTCATTCAGTTGAGCGATTGCTAGAAACTTCCCTGCCAGATTGCCACCACATCTTTTCTGCGAACTGTTCTTGCATAATTTTGCAATTCTTCCCAGGAATTGCACACACGATACCGTTTTGCATTTTGTATTGGTATGTGTGTCCGTGTGCCGAAATTCTATGAACGAACACGTGTGCAGCCAGTGTTTGTATGCGTGTGCGTCTGTATGTGCGATGCGAACTTATATAATGTCGTGCACACGGATTGTGCAACATTTTGATGATCAGACGGCGATTCTGTCGCAGGCTGGTTAAACATACCAGAACCATAATACCAATATTCGCGTGCCTTTGGCACTAATAGTTGAAGCGCGTATCCGACTCAATGTGAGTTTGAACACTTGAATTTTATATGCCTACACTACTTATTGAATTATATGTGGTTACACTTGTTATTTTGGAGACGCACGTAGTGCGGATCTACTAGCGACCATAACCGCACGAAGTGCGGAACTTGTCGCTAGTATATATATATATATGCGTGTGTATGTGTGTGTGTTCATTCTTCTTTGAGGCCTCGTCGAGTGTGGTTGTACCATCTCTTGTGTGAATTCTTGTACATTCCCTTTTGTGTGAATACTTAACTATCTCTTCGGTTTCATTGTTTAATTGTTTGCCTTATGTTCACTATACATGTCGCATATTTGTGTTGATGCTGCGACCACGCCTCCCATTATCGTCGTGTCTCATTTTTGTGCGTGACTCGCGTGTGTGTTATATATATGCGCTATAAATATACATTGTTGTTGTTGTTCTTTGGGACTAATTGAGTTCAGCGCTCGTCTTATCGTATCCCTGATCTACCTATCTGTCTATGATGGCCCAGCGCCGCTGCTGTCAAACGCCTGGCGGTGAAGTGTCATGCGGTCTGTGTGGAAGTCTTTTCCACAGACAGTGCGTTTCCTTTACGACGACGCTTGAAAAAATGCTGCTAAAAAGCGGCATATTCTGGCATTGTCGCTTCTGCCAGGACACTCCTGAAAGGATAATTGGACGTGACTCATAAAAGTGACGAAGATTTGCAACATAGCTCGGATATAGACGAGAGAATTGACATACGACTAAAAATTGCATTGGACGATTTCAAGCAGGAGGTGATTCAATCTGTCAATTCAAATCCGGCGACGTACGCTGCTGTGACCGCATCATATTGTGTGAATCAGACCATAGAAAACACAAGTGACTCAGACAGTGACAGTGAAGCTGCCACTGCCTCGTCTGCCCCACAAAAATGGACAACCGTCGAACGAAAAAGGAATAGAAGAACGAAGAAGCAGACCACTCCAACACCAAAGAAACCAATGTCGACTGGCTCTGCTAGCATCACTGAATTGCCGACGGTGTCTCGAGCGTCTGTCGCGCATGTTTTCGCAACGCGCTTCCACATTGATGCGAAGGCTGAGGACTTGGCAAACCATCTGGCGTCTACGCTGAATATTGATGCTGATAAAATATCGGTCTAGAAGCTGAAGACAGGACATGACTATTATAACAGCTTCAAAGTGTCGTGTCATGGTGCTGATCGTGCAACAGTTATGGGGTCGGAGATCTGGCCGACTGGCTGTCTATACAGGCGCTGGCATCAACCCGCAGGATCATCGGAAAAATCGCAATTACTGCACTCGAACCGGTGCCTGGGAAAAGCACAAACGACCTGTGCTTTCTGGAATATGAGGTCAGCTCGAAAAAAATCCTCACTTGTAAATAGTATTATAAATGACGGTATCGATATTGTTTGCATTGCTGAGTCTTGGCTAGCGGCTGAAGAGAGTGCAGCATTATCTGCCAATCTTCCCGATAATTTCTCAGCCATACATTATTGTCGTGATCAGGCAATAGTTCAACAGCACTTTCACTCATTTCTTCATTTCTTTCCGACCGTTCCTACGCAGTTCGCTGTAACGGCGGTACGTCCTCGTCTGTTCCCCTAAACTCAGGAGTACCACAGGGATCACTGTTAGGTCCAACCCTTTTCTAATATATATGTCTCTTCTCTATGTCCTATTCTGCGTGACCACTCTGTGTCATTCCATATTTACACAGATGATGTGCAAATCTATTTTACTCTACGTTCTTCTTCACCTTCTCTTGTCCCTAACCTACTCGCTGATATTTCTGCCTGGGCCGCTTCTCGTGACCTCCTGTTGAATCCCGCGAAAACGCAATACTTGGTTTTTCATCCCCCTCCATCTCTCCTCCGGTTCTCAGTCTGCCCCTTTCTTCACAAATTCGGAACCTCGGCGTTATTGTCGATTCCTCCCTCACTTTATGCCGTCACATCATCAACACCCAGCGAACTTGCCAACACCTTATTCGCCCTCTTCTGGACTACCACTCTGCGCTTCTCCTCATCCAAGCTCACATTCTTTCCCGCATAGACTACTGCAATTCTTTATTTTTCCACCTCCCATACAAAACTGTTCGTCGTCTTGATTCCGTCCTCAACCAATCTTGTCGTTTCATATTTCGCCTTCCACCACGCACTCCTACTTCTCAATACATCCATAAACTCCACTGGCTTTCTGCTATCAATCGAATAAAATACAAACTGTGCTGTCTCGTATACAAAATCCTCCATTCTTCATCTTCTCCCTCATATCTTCGCTCTCTGCTTCTATCTAACAACGGACCCATTTCCCGACGTTCACTTCCTCTCATCTGTCCAGCTGCCCTTAACCTCTCTCCCTGGTCTGCCAAATCCTTCTATTTTTCAGCCCCGCGTATCTTTAACTCACTTCCTTCTCACATTCGCGATTCTTCCTCATACGTGTCCTTCTCTTCTGCTCTTCATCGTCATCTCTCCCTCGCTGCAGCATCTAACCGCAATATCGTGTAAACATCTATTTCGTGTTACCATATCTTGCCTATGTCCTCTCGTTTTAGCATATACTTCTGTTTTTGCTTGTGTGCACTTACATTTTATTTCTAGCATATTTCTTTCTGGTCCCTTCGCGCCCTTGTATCATTCTGGCGCTATACGAAATAAATGTTTGTTGTTGTTGTTGTGATACAACAGGTGGGGGTATAGTTGTTGTATATAACAAGCGCTTTGTCGTACATAAAATACCTTTTTCCTTGTCTATCACTATATTCGAATATGTTTGAGTTCGTATTAAGAACCCGGATCATAGCAGAACGTTTAGTATATTAACTGTACGAGCTGTAACTGCTCGTATATAGACCTGGTCATACTTCTTGATCAGCGTTTATTGAGCACTTTTTCGCCCTGGTTGAAATTATCACCTCTATGTTCAATGAAAATTTATAGATATGTGGGGAATTTAATTTCTGGTTAGATAAACCACATCTGAAGGGACACTCACAATCATTTCTTGATAGTCTTCAGTTAAATGGTATGACAAATCATGTGAACCATCTTACACATGAGCATGGCCATATTTTGGACCATGTAATTAGCCCCTGCTCTCGAAGTGCATCGGTCATTGATGTGCGGATAGACCTCATTGATAAGGAGATTTCCGATAATAGTTTAATTATATTCAAACTTGATATTGCTCCTCCTGTGAAATTGTGTAAAAATATCTTTCTATGATTATAATCGTATCGATGCTGAATTATTAAAATATGAACTTAGTAAAAGATTATATGTTTTAAACTATGCTTATCTACCAGTTGATGAATTGTATCCTTACTTTGAGAGAAACATGTATGATATTCGTTGCATGTGTGTTCCGTATGTACATAAACTCATAAATGTTCACCAATCCGCTCCTTGGTTTAATGGGCAACTGAGTGAACTCAAGAAACGGAAAAGAAGGCCTGAACACCGTTGGCATCGTAGTTTTTCTGCAGATGATTGGAATTCTTACTGTCTTGCTAGGTCAACTTATGACCGAGGTGTTGCAGAAGCAAAACAGGTATATTTTAGTACTAAAATTATGGACTCACGAACGGATGCACTTTGGAGAACTCTCAATGGAATGATGGGTAAGAAGAGTAGTTCTAACGAAAATGTGTGGAGTGGAGAGGAATGTCGAGATATGCCTAATACATTTTGCCTGTTTTTTCAAAATCAAATTGATAAAATTCACCCATCAATTCATGTCCCAATGAGATATGTAAATCTTCATCGCATAATACAATGACATTTACATCCTTTCAACCAATTGCTGATGTACAGCATAGATCAATCGTAGTATTATGCGATCCAATATTCTCGATCCGATTAAATTTAAGTCTATCAAACCTCATATAACATTCGTTGTACCTTTCGTCGTGTATCTTGTAAATACTAGTTTCATGCATGGTAGATTTCTCGCTTCCCAGAAATCTGTTATTACTCCTGTTATTAAAAAAACTGGACTAAATGTGGAATCCATTTGTAATTACCGGCCTGTATCACAAATACTGTGGGTGTCTAAACTTTTAGAGTATGCTATGTACGATCAAGATGTAGAGATTCTTGGAAAATAACATTCTTCTTCTACCACAACAGTCAGAATTTTGGAAGAATCATTCTTGTGCCACCTCATTGCTCTGTACATATGACTATTATTTGACCGCGCATATAAGCGGGTATAACAAAGTTATAATCAGACCAGTTTTCTATCTGTCAGTTTACTCAGTTTTCTTTCTCTCTCTTTCTCAGTTTACTTTCGCGTTCTTTCGCGGCTTGCTTATGCAACTGTCGTTAGGCTAATTTATGTGTTAGAGCGACGCCAGTATTACACGGCGCCTGATATGTTTGGCACGAGTGGAGTATGTGTGACAGTAATTAATGACCCTTTTTTGTACGTCTGACTTGGCTGATCATCTCGAGACAACACGCCTGTGTACTGTCAGATCGCGTTTAGAAATAGCTTGTGTCCCGATTGTGTAGTTCGAGCGGTTTGGCCAGTTGGCATTTGCTTGTGGTATATGGTGCCAACGACATGTGTTCGTAGGTATATAACCCGGGGTTTACTAAGTTAGGCTTGGCTTGGGCGGTGCTTGTGCTGTGCTTGTTGGTGGGAGTTGGTTCAGTTTGGCTTGGACTAGCGACTTGCGATGTAGGACTCACCATTATTAAGTCGTCATTAGAGCATTAGGTTCAGGACATATTAAGTGTTAAGAGTAGATTTGACTGGTTGCCCTGAATACACAATTCAACTTCGACTGGGTGACTATTACTTGTTATCGCGGAACACAACATCAAGAGGAACTATCAAGACATCACGATCAGCCGAACGAAGATCAACATAACAACATATTATTATCAATACCGTTACATTTGGTGCCGTGACCCGGATCTTTAATTGTGGTTATCTTCTCGGCATAGTCGAAACTCGGTCACTTCCACCGGTGGCTCAATGAACTGTGAGGTGAGTGGTATCTCCATTTTCCTTAAGCCTAGTCAGTATCCAGAGCCTTAATCAGAATAAAAATTGTGAAATAAAATAAATAGATATGGATGAAATATGTATTTTAACCGTATGCTAACAGTAGAACCGCAGCAGATATAGATCAGAAGATATCCGTAAAAATAGGTATGACAAATTAACGAAAACCACTATTGAATAAGGACAGTATGTGGTTCAGAAAGCAGAACCCAGAAGTAATGTTGCTGCTAATGTTAAAAAATTATACATCAATGTGTTATGTAAATATAGGAGGAAATCGAATCAATATATTAGATGCTGGGTATGATGTATGAATAATATCGAAATATTGCATGAAGAAACTAAGTTGCATGCCTTGTAGGATGCGTCTGACTAGTATAACGGGGACAACATTAAACAATATTGCATTTATTAAACTATCGGTGAGTTTTGTGAATTTTGACACTAAATATTCTATTAGAGGACACGAAATTATAGGACAGTTGGATAGTGGGCTGAGATTTGTATAATTATATGCATTTGATATTTAATTATAATGTCAAAACATGTACTATATACGACTGAGAAATATGAGAAGACAATCACTGACGAATACTTTTTTTTAATCAGGACGAGATGTTGAAATATTTGAAATGAAATGTAAAACTATCTGTCAAAAGTGACAGATATTTGAGAACATACATTTAAAGTATGTATAGCTACGCATATGAGATGCATTGGAACGTCAGGGCACGATACGCCGCAGATGACTAAATAACTAAATGACTGATGAATATATGACTAAATGACTAGATTAAGTAGATGTTGGTGTAGACACTGTGTATCTCATACCAGAAAATGAGAGTGTAAGGTGTTATAATATACGAAACGGATATCGAGGAAAGTTCCATACTGATGGATGACTGATGACTGATACTGACTGATGGACTTCACTGATGGATATATGAATGCGCTAAAAATACTGAGCAACAAAATAATGTACGAGGCACAAATGGTGTCAAGAGAAGAGGCTTGTGTCAACCGTCTAACGGTGAAAATACATAAGACATTTAGTTGAAAGCATTTAACATGCTACTTAATAAACAAGCGAAGTTATTGAAGCAATTACTTTGTTGACTAAGTCGGTTAGTTGAAACTGGAAGCATACACAGAAGTATGCCATGACATCAATTAACAACCAATAAAGTAGATTGTAATTATCATGGAGAATATACGCAGAAGTATGTGTGCACTAAAAGTTACAAAAGACGAAACATTACTCTGTAAGTGTGTAAAATATATTTTTAAGACTAGATAAATATATGACAACTTGATAATAAAGTGAAATTGGGTTTAATTATAAATACAATAATATTGCATAATGATAAAAATAAAACGGCTCTGGATATTGCTCCTATTAATTGTATCCTATTTATTGTCTCCTATTAATTGTCTATTTTCCTCTCATGATGCAGCCCCTGTTTTCCTACCTCGTGGTAAATTAGTTTCGTATTTCCAAGTGGACATTGCATGCGTTTTTCATTCAATTCCCTGTCTCAATCCTGCTACCACACCGACACAGAACAATGAGTCACTGGCGAGAATTGTCCGTTTTTCGGTCTGAAGAGGCGAGATCTAGTCAACAGTTTTCTGGAACCCCCTGATCAACCGTGTGCTGAGCTGACAATCTACTAACAACGACAACGAAAACAATTAGCGGACTGAGATAAGTCAATGCCGAAATCATCATCAACACGAGCCGAGACAACACCAGCGGTTCACCAACCAGCCTGAAAGACAACTGCGATAAAGATGGGGACGAGTAACCATGGAAGACGGTCGGATATTAATCAACGCTATTGACAACGAAGTGCTGCAGGTGCTTGCGCAAAACGACGACAGCAGCTGAATGACTGGTGAAGCAGCGCGTGGACTACGAGTCGACACAGTATACCCCGCCGGTGTACGACCTCTGCCTGATGTGGTTCAAGATCAACACCACCTGCTTGGATCGAGCCGTGGACGCGTTCGTGGTCGGCGACAAATGGTTTTATTAACACGATATATCGCCCATATTATATGTATAATGTGCTGAGCTAGTTAGAATTAATAGTGTTAATTTTATAGCCAGGTGTCCGTAAGCTTATGTCCATAACCGTGTGTTAATTACAACTATGTTAGTTTCTCATGTAGATTTGTGAGATATAGATTCGTGCTGTTCTAGATTTTAAGTTACTGTGTTAGTTGCGATAAATGTATGCGATAGACATAGACATGCGCTAATCTAGAATTTTGTTTCATTGTATAATTGTGTTTAAGTACTTTGATATACACACTCGAAAACGTAGGTGAAATGGGTCGTAATGACTAGTTGAGGATTCTAGCTAATAATTTGTAATGAAAATGTAAAGATTACTGGTCTGAATAATTCTAAAACATCACTCGTGAAGCTGTCGAGTATTTTGGGCTAACACTGAACGCTGGAGCTGTCAGTTATTGATGATGCAGGAATACCATAAAAATATTGGGATGAGGCAAACATCGAAAAAGGACAGTTAATGTGCCAGAATTCACCAGTAATTGGCTGGTGACACAGGACGTTCCTGTGTGTTATATACGGCCCTGTCGACTCGATGTGACAGTTGATTATTACAGACGCACAATACTGTATGCACATACTTGTGGAGTATGTGTGTATGGTGAGAAATGGCGCTGTATAATCACTGATCAGAATTATGCCTCAGTCCGACCCTAAAGTGGAAAATCTGCAAATAATGACTGGCAGTTTGCTATAATTGCAACTATCACGATTCAGTAGAGCCGTTGGCTTTGATGGCCGTGATTGTGTCTAGTGTTCACATTCGTTTAAAAGACCTCGCAGCTGTGATATAACAAAGTTATAATCAGACCAGTTTTCTATCTGTCAGTTTACTCAGTTTTCTTTCTCTCTCTTTCTCAGTTTACTTTCGCGTTCTTTCGCGGCTTGCTTGTGCAACTGTCGTTAGGCTAATTTATGTGTTAGAGCGACGCCAGTATTACACGGCGCCTGATATGTTTGGCACGAGTGGAGTATGTGTGACAGTAATTAATGACCCTTTTTTGTACGTCTGACTTGGCTGATCATCTCGAAACAACACGCCTGTGTACTGTCAGATCGCGTTTAGAAATAGCTTGTGTCCCGATTGTGTAGTTCGAGCGGTTTGGCCAGTTGGCATTTGCTTGTGGTATATGGTGCCAACGACATGTGTTCGTAGGTATATAACCCGGGGTTTACTAAGTTAGGCTTGGCTTGGGCGGTGCTTGTGCTGTGCTTGTTGGTGGGAGTTGGTTCAGTTTGGCTTGGACTAGCGACTTACCATGTAGGATGTTGTAGGACTCACCATTATTAAGTCGTCATAAAAGCATTAGGTTCAGGACTTTATTAAGTGTTAAGAGTAGATTTGACTGGTTGCCCTGAATACACAATTCAACTTCGACTGGGTGACTATTACTTGTTATCACGGAACACAACATCAAGAGGAACTATCAAGACATCACGATCAGCCGAACGAAGATCAACATAACAACATATTATTATCAATACCGTTACAGCGGGCAAAACGTGCTTCTCATGCAGTCTTGAGTTTTCGGCGGCATTTGATACTGTGTGCCACGAAATTCTGCTGGAAGATTTATCAAACTGCGGTGTATCGGGAAGTGCACTCTCGCTCATTCGAGATTACCTAACAGATCGCATGCAAACAGTGATTCTGGACGGAGTTCAAAGCCAGTGGTTTCCCTTGAAAACTGGAGTTACTCAAGGGTCCATTCTCGGGCCTCTGTTTTATATATGTGTATACACTGTCCATAAAGCGGGTTCTTAACAACTATGCTGTAGATTATCAAGTGTTTGCCGATTATATTCTAAGGTGTTTTAAGTATTCTGATGATGTACAGGCATCATCCACTATTAGGACATTTCTGCAAGCTATTAATAGCTAAGCAGCCTCAAGCACCTGAAACTGAATGAGGAAATAATAAAATTGCTTTCCGTAACCAAAGAACAATGTAACGGTTCTCTCTGCAATGAGCTTGATCTGGTTGAAACCAACAAACATCTCGGTGTAACGATAGACAGGTTATTAACATTCGAGTCACATGTATCTAAGCTGGTACGTAATTGTAACTATCACATACGTAGTGTATTATATAAGGAATGTTTTTATACTGTAAATGCTACAGAAAAACTTGTGAATTGTCTAATATATAATAGGATTAAGTATTGTTCTGCCCTGTTACTCGATATTAACCACCGAACTCTGCGGAAACTTCAGTGTGATGATCAGGTCGTGTCGTCTTGTGTTCAACCTGCCTAGACGCACTTCTCTGGTGAAATATTTCATCTAACTAGCCTGGCTTCCGGTCAAGGCTGACATTGAGTACAGCCTTCTTTGTATAGTTCGCTCTGTTCTTGTGAACAAAACACCTGCCTATCTACAAGACCTGTTACCTTTCAGACAAATTTCACCAGATTATGATTTAGGCCAAAATGATCAAAATTTTATTCACGAACCTGCATTTCCCTCTAGACACTCGCGCTATAACCGCTGCTTTCAGTATATGGCCCCCAGGTTGTACAATAAGTTGCCGCAGTTCATTAGGGGATCTCACTCTTTCTCACTTTTCAAAACTAGACTAAAGAAATATAAATTGTACACGGTGTAAATTGAGTAGAGTACACGGCATTAGAGTATTACAGTACACGGTGTAAGTTTAGCATATGCACGATTGTAAATACAGTTGCTACATGTATACAAAATATATTGCAATATCTAAGTATGCGTGTGTTTGGGTGTTCGTATCTATGTACAGGGTGGGCACAAATACACTCCTTGATTTCAAATATTCATAGTATGTCGTATGACGTTCATAACCTTACAATTTTGGTGTCTATAGTTACATAAACTAATAAAATGTTGTTTTCCTTTATTTCCAAGTTGAAATTTTTACATCCCCCGCTAGGCGGCAGTCTTATCCAAGATGGCGTACACCCACAGCAACGTAGCTGGTGTGTGCTGGAGTTTGGCAAAACAAACAGTGTAACAACTGTGCAGCATTCGTTCAGACGCATCCATCATAACAATCCACCTACTAACAAGTCCATTTTGAAGTGGTACAATGCTTTTCTTGAAAAGGGGTGCATTTGTGATCAGAAAAAGGGAGATTCCGGACGCCCAGCTGTTTCGGAAGAAGTTGTTGACAGTGTCAGACAAGCTTTTGTTCGCAGCCCCAAGAAGTCGACTCGTAGAGCTAGCCAAGAGTTACAAATTCCACTAAGCACATTACAAAAAGTCTTACGCAAACGCTTGAGGTTTACCCCTTATAAGCTGCAACTGGTCCAAACGTTATACCCACAAGACAGAGAAACACGTTTTAATGTTTGCCACGGTCTCCAAGATTCAATGGAAGATGATTTTGATCTGCTGTCGAAGATCATCTTCAGTGATGAAGCGACCTTCCACCTCAATGGGAAGGTGAACAGGCACAATGTGAAAATATGGGGGACCCAGAATCCTCATGCCACTCTTGAGATTGAACGTAACTCTCCCAAAGTGAATGTTTTTGTGCCGTAACGGAGAGGTTTGTGTATGGACCGTTTTTCTTTAAAGGGCCTATTAATTGTCTATGACATCTCTCATATGAAACTTTTTTATTTTCGGTAAATGTAGCCACCAAAATCGACTGATTATGAACTCCATAAATCATGTAATAAATATTTGAAATCAAGGAGTGTTTTTGTGGCCATCCTGTATATCAATGCTGGATATTTGTATTTGTACCTGTGTGTGAGACTGTATGTGTATGTGTGTGTGTGTGTGTGTGTACGACTGTCCACGCTGTGTCTGTTTCCTTTCAATTGTGCACTTGCGTATGTAAGTATACACAATCTGTGCATGCGTGTGTGTGTGTGTAAGTGCAATTCCACCCTGTCCCCACCACGCGGGTTCTTTCATTGTCAGCGCGAGCGCAATACTGTTTCGACTTGACGCCTTTACGTCTACCTGTCATCATTGTCTATATATGAGGTGTGCGGTGTGTTTGTGATGTATGAGTTTGCTGGTAGTAACGAGGTCGGTATCTGTCAGTGTCAGTGCTTGTGTGTCTATGGTATGTTTTCGTGCGCTTAGTACAGGTAGTACCTGCTTGAATTTTCTGAAAGAGTAGTGTCACCGCTATCTTGATGAACCGTCTAAGGTATTTGCCGATGAGCGCGTGTACGTGTGTGTGAGTGTGTGTGCGTCTGTGTTCTGCCCGTATTGTATTGTGTTGCTTTGTAAAAAGGAAACATATATTTGAATATGCATGTGATTGTACATGATTGTATGTAGTGTACAATGTTTATATCAGCGCAATTGAGACATGATGTGTGTATTGCGCTTTACAAATGACTCAATAAATGAAATGAAATGAAATGTGTGTGTGTGTGTGTCTGTGCAGTAAACCATGAAGGGGTCAAACCTGATGGACACAGTCGGTCGATACGTCACCGTCGTGCCAGTGGCTGTGCTGCTCGAGCAGAGCGGCAATCCGTTGCTCGCCGCACATGATCAACTCGAGCAGCGCGTCGCCGGCTGCCGAGTCCAGTAGTCGCGCCACCAGAAAGCCGCGCAACGCCTCGCTGCATCCGTCGCTGTCAGACGACCGACTCTCGGACGCGTCCGACGAATGTGGCTGCGGCCATGACGAAGCCGGCGCCAGTATGGCGTGAAACAGTTGCACACACAGCAGTGCAATACGCACACGCTCCGCCGGCACCTGATACTGCCACTGGCCGTGCTCGACAAACACGTGCGTCAGCACGTAGCAGACGGACGCCACAAACGGCCGACAGTGCTGCCGTAGCAGCGACAACTGCAGCGTGCGGTGGCGAGCGCTGGCCACCAGCAGCTCGAGCAGCGCACACGTCAGCGGGTAGCTGTGTCTCACACACTCGCCACCCTCGATCGCTTGCCCGACGCCGCCCGACACCACTGGCTGTCCGGCGAGAATGTCGCCGGACGGCAGCAGGCGGCCGTTGTCGACGCTACGCCACACAAACAACGGATCGAAACGCGCATAGTGAGCCAGCAGCCGTACACAGTTGGCCAGCAGCGACGCAGCGGAGACAGACGCGTCTACGTCGTCCTCGTCGGCACACGCCGCCGCAGCGTAATTGTCCAGCACGCTAACAATAGCCGTGATCAGAAAGCCAATCTGTTCTGCCTGTCGCTGGGTGCCGTGCTGCAGCAGAGCGCACAGCACGTCGACAACGGCGAACGCATCCCCCCTTCTGTCCGAAGGAGCGTGAAAGTTGGTTATCTCTTCACCCGGAAGCGTATCCAGCACGGTCAAACAATGACGCCAGCCGTTGTGCCCGTGGTGCCAGGAAACCACCTGTTGGCGCGCGTCCAGAAAGCGGCCGCACGTGCCGGCCGGCAGGCAGCCGCCGCCGCCAGGCAGCTGATAGTCGGAGCGCAGTACCAGCGAGGCACCATCGTCGCCGGCCGCCGCACAACCGGCCGGAATTGCCGTCCAGTGTTGCGCGTAGCTAGGAACGTGCGACATCATTTCGATGGTACGGTCGATGCTGTCGCCGCCGGCTGCCAACAGGCCAGCGCACACACGCAGCAAGGACACGTCGGCCGGAAACCAGGAACATACGTCTTCGAAGAGCACGTGAACACCGCCCGACCGGTGCCAAAACTCGCTGGCGTTGGACGGTAGAATGAGCAGCTTGGCGAAAATCGCAACGAGCTCGTTGCGGGCGCACAGTTTTTCGGTTTCGAAGAACAGCAATATACAATCCATTAGGTGATAAAAGCACTTGTGCGTGACACAACCGATCATCGACGCCGTGTGTCTCGTGATATCCAGCTCCAGAATGAACTTCTTGATGACTGAAATGACGTTGAGCTTACGAATTTGATGCACCATCGATCTCATGCGGCAATCGCTGCATTTTCCAGTGGCGTGCAAAACAATTAGCCACGCCAACAGTACAGGCCCATGTTCTTCGATGCTGCCGAAGCCCACTAGGACATTGTCAATTGTATGCCATGTAGTGTCGCTTGTGATGTCAAGACTGACGGAGCCCACATCTGAACTGAGTATCAGTTCCAGTTGTAAGCACTGAACAAACGAAACAGCTTCCACGGCCGATAAATAACTTATCAATTCGCAGTGCTGCTCGGTGAGAAGATGAGCAAAGGAGGGACTTCTTCCAAAACCATGGCAAACAAAACAGTTGAGGAGCATGACCACTTGTTCGTTTCTGGGATATTTGCAGCATTCGACATATGATACAATACAATGCACAAGCTCCGTCTGCTCTTTGATTGTGCTACTTATCCAGGCTTGCTGTAATACGACATCATTGAATACGTTCTGTGACCAGTCAGGGGACCGGAGAGAAGTGGAATATTTGAGTTGATGAAGAAGTGAAGCAAACAATGAACCATTATCATCAATCTCTTGCAAGAATGTAGAGAACAATTTTCCGTGTGGATGATTATCAGCCTTACGCCTCGAAATAATAAACCCAAGACATTTGAGCAGATAAAGCCTCTCTGATCTATAAAACTTCCAAACATTCACCAGAAGCACTTGTTGATGTCTCTCAGTTGACAAAAGCACAGACAAAGATTCAGAAGTTCCTCGAAAACTAAAAATTAAGTACGTTGAGAAAATTTCAAATGCCAAGTTTGCGCCAATATCAAACGATTTCGCGATTCTCCTCACAAACAATCGCTGCGTTTCCAAGAGTTCGTCAAGTTTTACACATTCACTACCGGCTTGGTTATAATAAGCTATGCCTTTGCAAAACTTTGACTTCAAAGCCTGGAGTTCATGACTAACGACGTCTTCTGACAGCACAACAGTTTTCTCAGAGAATATTGACCACAGGGATTCTACACTAATAGAAGAATCCATTGAACATCTGAAAACTCAACATCACTTAACTTCAGATTCTGTTTGAAACTGCACACACTGGGATACTTTAAAAATCACATTAGTGAACTGCGTATTTAGAGAAGCACAGCTAGTCTTAGTACTTTTCATTTAGTACTATCCTTTTAGTACTTCATATTTGACCACAAATTTCAATGTACAGGTAATTTCGATTTATTTTCACACATTTAAACTAAATTTAATGTATTCACAATTCATAATAATATTTTTACGAACGAAAACGAGTTCAATAATATATTACAGAAACTTGTCAAAAATTGAATAAAATTTAAATTTGTTATAACAATACAATCAGACTTTCACATTTTTCCGGTTCATCCATCTTATACTGGATCATTTTGTAAAAAATGTGCTGAGGATGATGATGAAAATTACGCATGACATACAAAAGCTCCTCGAGGTACCATTTAATCGCCGTTGTACATGTTCGTTTTTGTCGTGTTTGTGTGTTTCACAGTCGTTGCAAATTTGTATTTTTCATTCACCATCCTTGCTCAACTGGTCACCCACAAGTACAAGGTGAATTTATTTTTGTCTACTTTGTGGTTTGCCGTATTGAATTGTTTGGCGCTAGACATCGCGCCAACTGAAATGTTTACATGCTAACATGCTCCCGAGTAGCTCAGTGTCTTAGGCGCTGAACTCTCTTGTCAGAGGTTCGTGGTTCGAATCCTAGTCCAGATTTGTTCATCAACACCTCCGCACCATATAGTCTCAACAGGCTGATGCGCGCTTAAAAACGCCAATATAAACATCAACCACAGATATCGCGCTAATTGAAATGTTCATCAGACTGGCGTATTCAGCAGTTTTGCAGTATATTGTTGTTGCTTTTTGCTGTTTTTCTATCATCGATTTGAAAAAGTACATATTTTCACGTTAAAAATCCTGGTTGTGCGCGGGAAACTATGTAGTCCACATGAAAGAAACGCAAACACGAAAAAAACTGAAAGTTGAAAAGTTTTGAAAATTAACAAAGCAAAAATAGCAACGGAATAAGGAACACAAGTTTTCGCTTGGCAGTGATCAAAAACTACATTCGTGGCACGAGTATATTATCATCACGAATGTTATTTCCTGAAATACAAAAACATGTACAGGGCAACGGCGTATCAAGCTCACATATTCGTGATAACTGGTCGTGACGCACGACCATACATAATTTATCCATTCGCCCAATCAATACGTTTAACAGCGAGTAGGTGCATGATTCGATTACACAGCAATTAAACAGTACCTGAAATTAGATTAATGCCATGAGTTATACTATAATACAATTACACACCCACTACTACGTTTATATCATATAATATATTTGCATACGCAATACTCACAATAAAATGCCGCAAACCACCACTAGTGAAACGCACTGTGCAATGACTGTACAGAGACTGGTCAAGGTCGCTCACCTTGAACCTGGTGCTTATCACTTGGCGCCCACCGTTTGGACTACGTGCTGAACCAATCTCTATTCTACAGGCAGCACAACTATTCTTCATTTAATGTGTTGCATTATTAGTTCTCATCTGCATGCTTGTAGTATCGTTATGCGAGACTATGACACTATTGAATACTATACTCGAGAACTCGAGCACAAGAATACACGCATCAGGAATGCAATGTATGCACATGCACCAAGCGCATAGATGTACATGCACCAAGCGCATAGATGTACATGCACCAATAATCATAATACATGAATCCCTACGCATGAAGGGCACTCTTGTCCGCCCTTGAGCGGACCAACCAACTAGGTCGTTATCATTGCTATCTGTTGGTAGTGAAGTCAACTAACACAATCCATTCGCTGTACACTTTGTCCTCCCACACGTGAACTAGCCTCTGCGGTAGCCAACGCCGACGACCTCGGCGGGATGGTCACCTCGACCAAGCTGTCATTTGTCTGTTCACACGGAACAACTGCCTCGCCTACGTTGTCGGTCCACTGCTGCGTATTGATGCCCTCAGGATCCCTTACGTGGGCTTCGTAGTTCAGCTTTTAATTGGTCACATAGTAGATGTTGGTGTCTAGTGTTTCAGTGCGAGTATTATCAGATCAGCTAAGTGCGTCCAGCTGCTTTGTCTCTTTGTCATCCATGGGTACCAGATGAACCGTGCTGTTGATGCTACCGTCGGATAACGACCGTTTTTCCGGATTGGCGCACCACCGTCAAGAGTCCTGCAAATTGGACGTAACAATCAGCGACGTGATTAGTCTTTCTAACGTATACTTTGTCGCCTTTTTTATTTTCGACTCTCGCTAAACTTCAGGTGGTAAGCTGCCTTGTTGCGCTTCGCCTGGTCTCGATTTCGCTGTTCTGTTGTCACTCGAACTTCCCGGTCTTTGAACCGGGAAGTTCAACCTCGTTAGCCTGCCATGGAAAATCTCAGAGGGTGACGCTCCCGTCGCGATATGAGGTGCCGCCGAATTTAGAGCCAGTTTTTCATTGATATGCCGGTCAACGGTTGCATTGTTTATCCAACAACTACTTTTTGGAGCAGTTGAACCTCTCCACCATCGAATTTCCTCTCAGCCAATTCGCAGCTGATATCTTGTGGATTACCGCTCGGCGACTGAGGTACTCCTCGAGTTCGGTACTGACAAATGGAGCACCGTTGTCGGTAATCACTTGCTTAGGGAAGTCTTCCCTAGCTGCAATTTGCCGCAAAAGCTGAACGACATTCGTTGACGTCACTGACGGAACAAGTACTACTTCGTCCATTTTGGCCGAGAATCCACGAGTGTGATGGAATTGCGATTCGATTGAGGTGCGGTATTATTTGGGCCGATAACATCCAAACCGACTTTTTCACATGGCTTTTCTGGTAAGGGCACTTCCTGCATGGGGCTACACGGGCTTCATCGCACAATACCCTGTCGGTAGCCCTATAGGCCTGGCGATCCCGAACAAGTGTATCGCTGGTTTGGTCCATTCTAGGGAATCATGGTACGCTTCGCAGTATTTTCTTCACAATGCGAGCATGACCACCATGTGCCGCCTGAATGTACCGAGTCCTGAAAATTTCTTGCACTACCACCTGGTCTCGAAGGTTCAAAGTATATTCAATGCTCAGTTCAATTAAGTGTGTAATGATCGTCAACACTAATTGTGGCAATAATTTCTTGAGCCTTTTCGTCATCTGTTGGCCCATCAACAAGTAGGTGTGAAAGTGCGGGTGCGAATGACAACTAAGCACCTGGTACATGTTACATTGCGTAGGATAACACCATCAGAAGTGATTGCCAGCGCAACACCCGTAGTCTCGCATGACCAACTCGCCTTGGAAGATAAGACCGAATTTAGAGCAGCGTGGTCCAGTCGTAATGTAAACTTGCGGCCACATAGATATAGCCTCCAATGCTACACCGCTCTCACTGTCGATAACCTCTCTTGTTTAGTTACTGAATACTTCATTTCTGCTTCGGAAAACCGTTGACTCCAAAACGATACAGCGTGTTTCACGACCCTGACTGTCTTTCTGCGAGAGGAGTGCACCTGCACCCTTGTCGCTGACGTCAGATGACAAGCTTCAGTCGTTCTGGATCAAAGTGGTACACTACTCTTAGAGCATATTTCTGCATTGACGGCTTGGAAGCTCTCACGTGCGTGGTGACATAACTATGCACAAAGTGTGATAGTCATCCAAATAGGCCCTGATAACTTCGCAACACTGCAACGCTTTGTAGTTTTGGTAGCATCTTGGATTACTTGTATATGATTCTGAAGAGGTACAATCCCCTTGGCTCTCACACGAAATACACAATATTCGGTCTCTGAGACTGAAAATTTCTATTTGTTGTTTATGGACACGTTCGCCCTCCGCAGTGCTAATAAGACACTGTAGTTGATCTTCGTGTTCAGACTGCGTTCTTCCATAACTGATATGACCTGGGAAATGTTGGACGACAGGTATTCATCTAAGGATGCCAACACCGAACCCGCCGACAGTAGCCCAAACCGAACTCTTAAACTGGAACAGCCCATATGGTGTGATGAACGCACTGAGTTGTTTGGACGTTGACTCCAGCATCAGCTGATGGTAGGCAGGCTGCAGATCAATTTTCTTAAATATTGTTTTCTTTAGCTGTGTCTGCAATTCGGTAACCGTTGGCAGGAGTGAACATCAGAAATAATCTGACTGTTGAGACCCTTCAAATCAACAATATCTGATGTGTCCTTCCTTACGCCTGATCACGGTAGTGCACTAATTCACTCTTCTGTATCGATTGACTCTTGCTCTGGCTCTTTTCAGCTCCGCTATTTCTGCTGATATTTCGCCGCGTACGGAAAGAGGCAGTCTGCGCAGTGAACGGCGAACTGGAACGACGTTTGCTCGAAGTACTATCCGATACTGGAATCTTTTGATGCATGGTAGACATTTCCTGATTTATTGGTGGTTATTGATCTCTTCCGTTTGAACTGAGTATACCTCGCCATTCACGAAGTTGATATTGATGCACAGTGCTTGTATAATATTAAGTCCCATTAACGCATCTGGCGATAAAGACTTATAACAAGACTAACGACAAATATGCCCCTTTCAGCGTTTCGGTCACGGAATACAGCGACTACTCGAATTGTGCCAATTGCCGGGACTGATGTTCTGCTGACACCCACCAGATTCGTTTTGCTTCGTTTCTCTGGGGTGCCCTTGAATAATTTTCTTGCGGTGCGCAAGCTGAGCAAAGTCACCGCTGCACCTGGGTCCACTAACATGAACACACGAGTTTTGTCTGTTTTTTTAGTATGGGCCGGACATTCAATTACACCTACTACGTGCTTGCGACCACATCTCGTGCACTTGTGCTGTTTCGCTCCTCCTCTACTTGCTTGTATATGCTGAGGGCGGAGAGTCACGTGATTCACATGTGAAGTTCGCTATTGTTCCAATGTGTCGGCTGAAATCATGACTTACTGGCGTATTGGTGTAACCTGTTATAGTCTTAATCAGTGTAGATATAATATATGAGATCGCACGGGTGTTGTGGTCTAGTAGGTATTCAGCTTCAGGGATATACCAGTTATTTTCCCGCTGATGGATCAGAGATCTTAATGAAACGGCTGGTACAGATCACGTATTGGCGTCTTGCTGAGAAATCTGAAATGTTTCCGCCTGTATCATCAGCTTAGCGGTTGTCAAGTCTGGATCTTAAACGAATTTTTCCCTCGACCGCGGCAGATTGGTAGCCTCAACTTCGCGGTTTAGTTCATCTAGTGCGCCAAATTCATGCCAAATTTAGTTCATGCAGTGGCCATTGATCTCGGCACGACCACATATGCTGCCGTAGTTTCGCCATGGCGCTGCCGTTTCTGACGCAACCGAAACTGCTCAGCAATAGTGTTTGGCTTATGCACGAAATTTGTTTAGGTCACGGGCATTGTGTGCGTATATATGTCCTCACCGTCCATTTTCGTTGAGAGGCAGTGAGCGATATATGTGTTGTGCCTAGTCTCCAACACAATGTGACATTAGTGCTGCTTTTCATGCCAGGCTAATTGTATTCCTGCCAATTTCCAATAAATAATCCTCAAAAGCATCCTGTCACCCCACGAGGTCACTGTGCTCTCTGACATTGGCAAAAATGGCGCTTGGGTGGACACTCCTTCAACATTCTTTGTGAATGGTTTGGGTCCACTGTAATCAAGAGTGCACACTATACACGGTTGATTACGCAATAACATTTGTAATCAAATGTAGTGTCGTCTTCCGAGACTATGACTGTATCCAACGCTGAGGGTATACCACATTCGAGAACTCATACACGATTTACATACACCAAGAATTACAACACATTAATCCCTAGCATGATTCATCACCTTAGCACGACCTTGAGCGAACCAACCAACTACAGTGGACCCTCCGAATAGCGGACCTCCAAATTGCGGAATCCTCCAAATAGCGAATACTTCCTTGGTTCCGTTCAAAAGCCTATCAAATACATGGTAATTACACCTCCAAATAGCGGACTTTAAACCCCCGAATAGGGGAAACCTCCAAATAGCAGAATGATATATTGGTCCCCACTCATATACCACTTCCAAATAGCGGAAACGGGGGGGTTCTGTGTAATTCTTAGAGAGTGCCGACTACATGCATATGCAAACTAGGCGGCCATCTAGAACCCCAGATTGTTGGAGTCGAACAGGAATCAAAAAGCAATGTATAACCTCGTTTATAATTTTGGTAGAATCATAGAAAGATGCAAAGTGGTATATAGTAAATATATGTTTTGTGAAATATGAACGATTCACAGTGAAAAGAGTTGATAACCTTTGCTGCAGAGCACATTTCCATATAGCGGAATTTTTATCATCGCATTGACTGAATCTGGAGGCTTGGTTTATGCACCAGCCATGTGGTGTTGGCGTGCGGCAAGCGGGCGTATTCGTTGCTGCGTGTCACGCCGTCTAACAAATGGTTCTTTCTCGTCTGCCGACGTTCTGCTCGACGTCGACAACGGCAGTGGCGGCGCTGCAGTGCCACTGGCGCCGCGAGGCGCGCGGGTGTCGGCGACGCGCGATCGCAGCGAGACGGAGCCGTTTGTCGACTGGTGTCGCGTGCGCGTGGCTGCCGGCGACGGCGGTGACGGATGTGTGTCGTTGGCGCGCGAGTTTGGTCGCGCGCAAGCCGGCGTTGATGGTGGAGACGGCGGCGCCGGCGGTCACGTTTTGTTGCGCGCGTCGGCCGGCTGCAGCAGTCTGGCCGGCGTGCGGTCGGTGGTGCGTGCTTCGGCCGGAGCAGCCGGCCGTCGACGTCAATGCGACGGAGCGGCAGCGACGGCAGCCGTCGTACCGGTGCCGCTCGGAACGATTGTGCAGTCAGTCGACGGCCAGCTGAGTGCCAGTCTGGAGCGCGACGGCGATGTGTTTGTTGCGGCGCGTGGCGGCGGCGGCGGTCGAGGCAATCGCTTTTTCGTGACGTCCACCGAGCAGACACCGCGCTACGCCGAGCGCGGTGCGCGTGGCGAGCGGCGCAGCTACACACTAGAAATGCGCACCATGGCCGATGTCGGACTGATCGGCGTGCCGAACGCCGGCAAGTCGACACTGCTGCGACAGGTATCATCGGCGCGGCCACGAGTCGCCAACTATCCGTTCACGACGCTACGGCCACACGTCGGTGTCGTAGAGTACAGCGACGCGCGTCGACTGGCCGTAGCCGACATTCCTGGCCTGATTGCAGGTGCGCACGTCAATCGCGGTCTGGGTGCGGCATTTTTGCGTCACGTACGTCGCTGTACTTGCCTGGTGTTTGTGCTGGATGCATGTGATGAGCCGGTGCGACAGTTGCACGTGCTACGACGCGAGCTGGAGTTGTACGAGTCGCAGCTGTCGCAGCGTCCGGCGGCCATTGTGGCCAACAAGATGGACGCGTCGGGCGCCGATGCTGGACTGCGGCAGTTACGCCAGGAATTACCGGAGGCGACTATTCTGCCGCTGTCGGCTAAGCTGGGAACTAATGTGGCCGAGTTGCTGCAGTATTTGAGAATGTTGTGCGATAATGTGAAGATGGGACAACAACAAAGCGGTCTTGAAGCCTCATTGCGCGTCCTCAGCTAATCCACTGATTTTGGATATCGGCTGTCCGTGTGCACGATTATGTCATGTGCGAGTTGTGGTTTCCTTGAAAATGTATATGTATGCTTTGGTTCCGACTCTTAGCCCGAACGCCAATACACGTGGATATTTTTCTGGTGTTCATTTCATTGGTGGATTGATAAAATATTGTATCTGTGTTTTTTCATCTGCATATTTGTGCTTCGCCATCGCGGTGTTATGAAAAATATGTACACTAATTCTGCGGGGTTATATTGGAATGGTTCCAAGTCGGTTGGATCGGTTGGTAGACGTTTGGCGAGTCGGTTGACGTACGTTTAATATTGACATTGCGTTCTACAGATTTGATTGTGTGTGTACACGTAGGAATCTGTCCACATACGATGCCGTTCAAAATTGGTGTTGATCCGATCCGTTTTTCGCTCAAGTATCTCGAGGCGGGTACTCTTGTGTTTAAGCCTCGCGTTCGCATCATGATGTCCCACTTCAACACTGATCCCGAGTCTCACAATGGTCTGCGGTAAGTCATCTGCTACTGCAAATGTCGGACGGGACTAGCTCGATCGGGAAAATCCTGTTCTTTGTAGAAAGCAATTCAGTCCTGAAACTCGCGCCGTATACATCGTGTATATCGCGAGACCTTTCATTCTCTCAATTCAACGTTAATCCGGAGTTTGGAAAAGGACTAAAATTGGACAGATCTAATTGACTTAGCTTATGCTTTGTTCTAGATGAGCAGTCGAGGGATGCTCAACTAAGTGGTCGCCATAATATTTCGATTACACGTCAATTTTATTTGCACTCATGGGAATAAAATGGTGTATTTACTGCTAGAGGGCATCGAATATGTTCTCGTTCATATGACGAATATTATGTATGTAAATGGAGTACATGCCTCAGCCATAGATGTTTTGTTTTGCTTGCTTGTGTGTCTGTTTCTCATATGTTCTCTAGTGAAGCATTCTGATTTGGTCATTGTAAGTCCTGCTAAAATATGCAGGAGTTTGGCGATTTGACATCAGCTTGTGCATTTCGGCAAGGTTGGATATAACTGGATGGGTTTCAGTGCAGTTATGCTTTTCATTGTGTCAACTGCTCCGACATATTTGGCCATCTCACTGAGAGCCTTTTTAAACGAAGGTTTTTTGGTGTTAAAAGTTTTTCTGGGTATTTTAGAAGGCTGGTGCACAATATGATACAACAGCTTATCGATAGTATTTGTCTCCATTAGCAATTCGTTTACGACGGGATGACTCATCGGTAAATATACGTGATTGCGTAAACATAGCGCATTGTGTTGGTATCATGGGTATTGTGTGCACCGGCTCACGCTTATTCACTCGTTTGAACCAATTTATCTATTGTATCTACCATGTGTGTGTGTCATTTGTGTTATGGTGTGTCACAGGCAGTTTATGCACTGGTTCACACCTCAGATACAGTACAAAAATCCGCAGGTGCAAATTCTGTCTATGGAAAATCTGCTGCCGTCGCCGTTTATTCGGTTTTTCTTAGGTGAGGGTGCCCATGTTGCTCGTCCATTGGTACTGGTGCAGAGGCGGACTCAGGAAGGGAACTTGTCAAAGTGAAGGGAATATTGGAAAGTCATTTGTTTCTGGTTTGTGTATGAGCACCATACAGCAGTCAAGTTCACTTTTTTAAACTTGAACCATTTACAGCGAAATTCGCTACACCCAGTATCCGACATGTGACGGCATGATATCATTCATACGACAGACTCAAATTACGACCAACCTACTACTACCTTCAACAGATACCTAATTTTGCAACAATTTATGATGAATAATTGAATTTTAAATATTGATAAATAAATTATACAAGCATGTACATAATTGGAATTCAATTCAATGGGATAACAATTCAATGGAAAACAACTTTCTAACATTACAGGTTGATATAATGTACCTCAAAGTATAACGTTTGTGTCGGTAATTCTGAATGATGTTCTACTTACGGCCAATCTCTAGAACGTCCAATTGAGCAGAACTGAACTCGGTCGTGAGTCGTATACTGGATGTAATTTTTTCCGAGAATGTCTAAATATATTTCATTTTATTTCGCATTATTTGTATTCATTTTTGGTCTATTCGAATGTGACGCTAGATGCCACTATTGGTTCCTCTCATCACGCCCATGTTCATTTTATGTTGAGGGCTGTCATAGGCTCATGGGCATGTGTTGTGCTTCATATAACTGAGTACGATACCAGTTTATACTGACATAAGCGTGTCGCAACATACCGTTTATGTGACAGGGCGAACTTATTTGAAATTAAGTCTTGCTGCTGGCATGTTCCAGCTTACATTTAGTGGAAGATTGCGTTGTTTTCCGATGCGAGCAGTCACCCTGACTCACCATGATCGGGCGATGTTGGCAGATGACGATGAAGAGGTCATTGTTGACACCGAGTGGAAGTGCAAGGAGGACATTCTCAGTCACATCAAGACCATTCTAGGGAAGTCCGAGTAAGTTTAACGTTGCTGTGTGTTTTAGCATAAACTGACTGGTATTTTGTGCGCGCGCTAGTGCGCGCTAATCTTTTAAGATTTTACGTTACGTACTTCTTTCTGTCTATCTACAGCGGTAACTGCCGGTAAATTCAAGCATAGGTGTTAATGAATGAAACTGAGTCAGGTTTGGAACTGTGAGCCTTTGATTCGCAAGGTGGATGAACAAGCTAATGAGCTATTGTGAAGATTGGACAGGTCACGTGTAATTCGAAAGGCATATGGCAATAGTGTTGTGAAAGCCTCGCCACTCGCCGCCTCCACCGACATCTACCAATATATTATATTGAGCATTACTGTGTTGAATTGTTTGTCGAATATTAACATACGAGCACACATATATACACGGATATACACGCATTAGTTTCTGCAAACTTGCCACCCGTTGTCTCTGGCGTCAGATTGGTTGGCTACATGATCGTAGACTTGTGTTAAGGCTTGGGGGATGATAATCATCAGGTGTTTTACTCTAGGCGTGTTCAGTTCGAGTGAAGTGGCCCTTAACCATTTTTTTCATATACGGCAATGTGTCGCGATCATCCATAGGTATTTATCAACATGCATCATTGTCTATTGTGATTATTAAAAAATATTCATTTCCCCAATATGCAGCATATTTGTCGGTAGTCTCATTTCACTATCATCCACTAGCCAAATTATCGGATTTTATATGTCCCAATACCTCTTACAATTTTCGCCCATGACTAAGTGTGACACTGGGTCACTGTGTCTATTTGAGCCCGCATTAGGATCAGGTATGTTTCTATTCATCTTCGCTTTGTTAGCGCTCGACTTGTTAGATGTGTTTTTTTGTTTGAAAATCCATTGTTTTCGGTACATAAACTCATTGTTTTCGGTATATATAGGTGTACAAGTCTGTTTTTGTGATTTTTGGTCTGGTCAAATTTAGCGTTTTATATCTTCATAGCGCTCATAGCCACAACACATGTGATTCTTCTATTTTCGTTGTTGTTGACCAACCTCAGGTTGTTTGGCCGAACAACCTCGAGCTCCTGAGGAAAGCAACGGCATGGACCTGGTTATTCCACAGGTATTTGAAGGATTTAATGTTATGTTGACACCTGAGTGTGCTGCGCAGTGTTTCATAATGTGTGTTATACTTTGTGGTGCTGAATTGTATTCTGGGCAGATGTCATTTACCTGCTCTGGTAAGTCTTAAGGGAAGGGTGATGACCGCATCTCAGCTTGAACATATGAACCTCGTATTCTCTTATGAAAGTGTTTTCTGGCTTGTGTATATCTGTTAGGTGTCTCTGGGACAGCGTGTTGTGTTGTACCGTTATACACATTTGCGTGTGATTTCTTTATGTGCGTTGTGTTTTTTTATTATACATAGATGACATTTTAGTTGCATCAAACACCCTCGAACAACATTTACAGACACTATCGGCTGTATTTGAACGTCTTGACAAATATGGTGTGGTGATAAACGCGGAAAAATGTGAATTCGGCAAATTTAATATTGATTTCCTAGGTCATCACATATCAGACAAAGGTATGCTCCCTACTGATGACCGAATTCAAGCCATCAAAGAGTTCCCATTGCCTCGAAAACAGAGAGACCTACAGCGATACCTCGGCATGATAAACTTTTATCATAGGTTCGTTCAGCATGCAGCCACGTTATTAGCACCACTACACAGCATGGTGCAACATGGCAAAAATATGTCGAAACAGCCTCTCTGCTGGACGGTAGCACAGCAACAAGCTTTCGAGGACAGCAAGCTGGCTCTGACGAATTCAACAAACTTGTCATATCCACGCCCTGAGGCCAACATAAGCCTAGCGTGTTATGCAAGCAACGATGCAGTGGGCAGTGTTTTGCAACATATATTTGACGGCAGAGAACAACCACTCGGATTCTTTTCGCGAAAACTCACCGCCTCGCAAAAAAGTATAGCATATTCTCAAGAGAACTCCTGGCAATTTATCTCTCAATCCGACATTTTCGGCCATGGCTCGAAGGTACCCAATTTGAAGTTCTAACCTACCACAAGCCACTAATTAGCGCATTGCAATGTTTCAACGACAATCACCTACCGCGCGACCAACGGTAAATGACGTATATACTAGAATTCACGAGCAACTTTCGACACATTCCGGGAAAACAGAATTCGCCAGCTGACGCCATGTCAAGAATTTGTTGTGTGCCCGATATGGCACCTGTTATCACCGCAGAAACAATCGCCCTACACCAAGACGACAAAAGTATCTCCCAGAAATCATCACTCGATCTACGACGTGTACCTACACCAGAAGGTATTACTCTCATATGTGACTGTTCCACAAGCAAGCAACCTCCATTCGTGCCAGAAGAATTGCGGCGTCCAATATTCAACCAGCTGCTTAACTTATCACATACAGGATGTCACTCAATGACAAAAATAATCACCTCTCGCTATGTATGGCCAGGCATTCGAGCTGACATACGCAAATGGAGCAAAATTGCTTGAAATATCAGCGAGCAAAAATTACTCGACATGTGCATTCTCCAGTCGGCGCCATCAACCCACCAAACAATAGGTTTGGTGTTGTCCACATGGACTTAGTAGGCCCATTGCCGCCTAACAATGGATGTCACTACCTGCTCACAATGATAGACAGATATACACGATACCCGGAGGCAATTTCGATTGCACGTGCAACGACTGAATGCATCATGGATGCGGTTCTCCTTCATTGGATCGCGAGCTTTGGAGTGCCATCGAAACTCATTACTGATAGAGGCGCTCAATTCTCATCAAAATCATGGACTGCCTTATGGGAAACTCTGGGAGTGAAACACACGATGACTACAAGTTATCACCCGCAAGCAAATGGTATGATCGAGCGATTTCACCGGTCATTGAAATCAGCTCTGCGTGACATCGATTCATCCTCTAAATGGATTCAAAAGTTACCACACACACTTCTCGGCATTGGATCTGCCCTCATAGAAGACCTCGGTACTTCTACTGCAGAATTGGTTTGCGTCGAGACAATACGACTGCCCGGTGACTTCATCGCACCGTCAAATCAACGATCAACCGTCGTTCACATCGAAAAAATCATGAGATATATTCAGCAATTATCGCCGGCGTCAGTTCGTCAAAATAACAAAAATGTCTTCGTTTACCTGCAAACAACAAATTTCGTCATGTTACGAAAAGACGGCTACAAAGCACCGTTATCATTCCTTTACGACGACCCATTCAAGGTGATTGCCAGAAACGAAAAAACCCTCAAAGTACTACGCAACGGTCGACAAGAGACAGTCAGTGTAGATAGATTGAAACCGGCATTCGTAGAGAATGATAGTCTTGCCGTGCCGACATCTGGTCATTACCAACCGCACTTCACTGCGCAACCAAGACCAACTCTCCCATCATCAACAGCACCACCATCATCCACATCAACGGATACGCCAACACAGAACCATACAGACCTAAGACGTTCTTCCCGCAGATGAGTGCAAACAGAATTTTACGGCATAAGATTACCGTAAAATTTCACAGGGGGGAATATATTTAGCATAACTCATATAGCACTTCATTACTCACAATTATGTCCAAAAATACACTCACACCACACACGTATCTACCGTCATCACGTATCACGTATCTACCGTCTGTGTGATGTGTTAAGTCGATCATGTGATCCCAGATGTTTCTGGTAATTGTTACTCATTCCATCTGGACCACGTGCTGATGATTTCTTGTTGTGTTTGATGTGTATTGTCTGTTTATGGTTAAATGGTGTGTTAAGTCACCTGTGCTGAGCGTGTGTTTGTGTCTTATGATTATCGATTTCGTCTTATGTCATTGTACTATGGCTTGATATTACTGATCTGTGAGTAGTGGTTGACGAGTGTTTGCCTGTTTGTTTGAAGTTAATTATTCTGTGTCTGATGTGTTTGCTTCGTGAGTGTGTGATTCGTTTATGTTTGATAGTGTGATGATTTTGAGTGTTTTGTATTATTGGATGTGTTTGATTTGTGATCTAGCGTTGGTACGATGCTGTGCCAATTGAGGGTTTTACGTTCGTGTATTTTGTTGTAAATATTTGTATTAGGAATGTGTATTTGTTCTGTTTTTTGTGAGTGGGGTGACGGAAAGTGATTCAGTGCATCGACCTGTTTTATAAGTGTGTCAATCTCGTGTGTAATATTTGGATTATGCTTTCTCCCATTTTTCTTCAGGTTGTATTTCTTCTGATATTTATATGATGATGTTAGAAGGATTAATTTTTTGTTGATGTCTGTGATCAGGTATTAATTCCGATATATCGCTGTTATTTGTTGTGTGTGAATTGTGGCCAGTTGGCTTGTTTATAATGAGTGTATGTACGTCTATGTTTGTTTGGTGCTATTCTGGTTTTGGTGGTCATAATGATTGGGAGGTGGTGGTTACCGAGCTTTGACCACCTTGCAAGGAGTTTTTCGCCTTTGCATTGACTTTCTATTTTTATCTCACATTCCACTCATTATGTACTTTTTGCGATGCTAAGTCCTTTTTGGTGGTTTGTTGTAAAAATCGGACCAAGACGGAGAGAAGATGGAAACGTTAACTGTTAACTGGAGCTGTTTCTTGCAGGACTACAAAACCCATTCTTTTTTATGGAACAACTTCATCTTTTTTAGAAGTTATATTTAGGTTACGTTTTAGGTTGATTTTCCTCGGAAATAAAGGTACTTTGTTCTAATTTTAGGTTACTTTTTGACAGCCCTAGTGGTAACGAATGATATGTGCCTGTATGTGGTGTATATTGGGGAGTGTTAAGCCGTGGTCACACGGGGCCAATTGTTGGCTTAGCTAACGATTGGCTTGGCCAACTGTTGGCTTGGTCGAGTGGTCACACGAGACCAATTGTTGGCTAAGCCAACAGTCGCCCAAGCCATTATAAACAAGCCAATCGTTGGCTTGGCCAACAGTTGTCCCGAAAACCGAAGTTGAACATGTTCAACTTCTCAAGCCGATTGGTCTGCCTTTCAGCCACTTGCCTCAATAGGGCGCTACCTTGCCGTGCAATGAACGCGCACTGTCGCGCTGAAAATGATACAATTATCGCGCAAGGCAAATATTTGATCCTCCGTATTTTCACCACATGGAGCTGAAACAAAGCGTGCAGTGAATTCAACTCAGTTTGAGAGCCTGTGATGTGTTGTGTGTTTTTGTGTTCGTTTTATTGTTGCGATTTTTTTTGATGAGGTGGAATATAATATTATATAGTATTATATAATATTGTAATATAATATGTGTATAATTCATGTTAATGTTTGATACTTTACTAGACTAAATTGTGATAAATAGGTATATAGGTAAAACTATATATAAGCTGTATAATATATTATCATATGTATATTATGCGATCAGAATATATTTATGATCTCTACATTCAAGAATACATCTGGATTCAATCAAAATTCAAATGATATAGTCAGGAGAGCGAAATATACCACACCGACGTACTCTGCACCACACCCATTGGCTTGGTCAATTACTGGCCTCGTGTGACCACTCGTAAGCCAACGATTGTCCGTTGCAAGCCATCAGTTGGATAGGCCAATCGTTGGATTGGCCAACAATTGGCCTCGTATGACCACGGCTTTAATGAGTATGTAGAGGATTTATGTTTGCTGTAGTATGTCTGCGTCTCTGCTGGTGTGTGGATTGTGTACCAATCTGGGTGTTTGGCGTTGAAGTCCCTGCCCAGTGTTATATTTTAGGTGTTTGTGATAATGTGTGTGGTGTGATCGTGTGCATGAACGTGTTCCGTGAACGGGAATGCGTAAACGTGTTTATGTGTAATGTATTTACGTGTTTATGCGTAAGTGTGTCTATGTGTGATCGTGTAGGGTTGAATTGTGTATTGTGTGCGAGATTGTGTGAGCGAGTGTGTATGTGTTGGTGTGTGTGTGTGTTACATTTACAAACATGTACACATATTCACAACTCTACAATACGATGGAGGCAGCTTTGCCACGAATGACGGCCAGGCTTATTCGCTGCCGAAGCCAGGCCGTCTCTCGCGGCTCCCCTGAACGCTCACTGATTGTGTGTGTGTGTGTTTGTCAAGTGTTTATGCCCCGCGGCGGTGAGCGTGTGACCGGCTCGCCGCTGATTGGTTGTGGCGGTGCGCGTGAGGCCGGTGCGTGTGTGTGTGCTCCCGTATGTCACGGTGTGACCGTGAATGCGTGTAGAGAGTCGTGTTCAAGTCGTTTTCGAAGTGTGGTGGTGTTGCGACCTCTTGTAGGCGCTCGTGGCGCAGTGATGCCCACGCGCTCCTGTCTCTAATATATTTTAGTTTTTGAGTTTCGGTTACAAGCTATTTCGGCGTTTTTGTTTTGAAAGTATTGTTCGTCTGTGACCCGGCCTCAGCAGCGTAGACAGTGCCCTCCAGTATTAGCAGCGGCCTGGATGACGTGGTGGAGGTTTTCGGCGGCGTGTCAGGTCGGTGTGCAGGGGAACGGCAGGTGAGCATTGTCCCGGCAGGAGGCAGCGGGGTAGCTGCGGCCGAGGGTTGCTCTTCGTTTCGCCTGCACTGGTGCTGGACGGCAGGTGACAGGGACTGCTGAAGCCGGAGGAGAAATGACGATCGACGACGACGGTGCGGCTTGCGTGTGCGGCGGAGTATCGACTGTCTGCGGCGGGGTGCTGAATAGCACAGGTGTAGGCGGGAGCACGGTGGGTGCTGGGCCGCAATGTTGTGCCCTGTCACGGCAGCCGGTGATGTAGAAGAGGACAGGCTGCTGCGGAGCACTGAAGAGCACGGACGAGGCGAGAGCGTGGTGGACGCTGGGGCCTGCCGTGTTGTGCTTCGCCGCAGCCATGGAGTGTGTTTCTGGTGGAGGCCGTCGTCTGGTTAGGTTGTTTTGTTTGTTTGTTTTGCGTTTTTATTGTCTGTTCTTTAGCTCGTTTATATTTGTTTTCTTAAAAACAGGTGGAGGTGTGGTGTGACTGTGTGAATGAACGTGTTACGTGAACAGGAGTGCGTGAACGTGTTAGTGTGTCTGTGTGATCGTGTATGGTTGAATTGTGTATTGTGTGCGAGAGTGTGTGAGCGAGTATGTATAGTTGTGTTGGTGTGTGTGTATGTGTGTTTGTCTATGCCCCGCGGCGGTGAGCGAGTGACCGGCTAGCCGCTGATTGGTGTTGGTGGTGGGCGTGAGGCCGGTGCGTGTGTGTGTGTGTGTGTGTGCTCCCGTATGTCACGGTGTGATCGTGAATGCGTGTAGAGTTGTGTGCGAGTCTTATTCGAAGTTTGGTGGTGTTGCGACCTTTTGTAATATATTTTAGTTTTTGAGTTTCGATTACACTGTGTATTTATGGTGTGTACCGGTGGGATATAATCGGTGATGTGTGTGGTGGAATGTAAGCGTTGATTATAATCAACGGTAATCCCTTACATTTTCTAATGTGTTTAATGTGTAAGACATTTCCCAGTCACGCAGCATTTTGATTTGTCGTTATGCGTTTGGATTGATTTAAAGTAGTATTTACATGTGATGACAAGAGTGATTGTGTATGTGTGCTGGTGTTTGTGTAGTGTATGTACTATGGTTATGAGTCGATCGCCTTAACCGCTAGTGCGGTCTTGACGTATGGTGATGTAGTTATGAAAAGTTGGTTTTCTGTGGTGCTACTGTGATTTTGTTTCTTGCAATATTGCGATATGTACGGAGTGTCGAGAGAGAAAGTGTGTGATCTCGTGTTTTTGTATTGATGCTGTATATGTACGATGACTCAGTTTGACGCCACTTGTAACGCCAGTATCAACACGAGTACAACTCCACTAACATTCCACGAGTACAATGTTTTTCTAGTTGTATGTTTGTTTATGTTGTATGTCGTGTATGTTTTCCGGTTCACGTGAACCGTAGAAACAGCGTGTAATGCCAAGTGGCGGTAGAGAATAACGACAGGGACATCCGGTTCAAGTATGTACTGAAGAATGGTTTGAGTGTCCATGGTGTAAGTATGTGTTATTGTGTATGTGCAATTGCATATTAGTGAATTGTGTAATATACGTCATTCATGATAATAGTGGCGTGTGATCATATACGCCACAAAACAGTCTATACTGAGCTGTAGAATTATGATGTTACACTAAGTGATTCCTTCTTGTCAAGTCATCTTGATATGAGTGGCTTTGTAAATATGTTACATGTGTGTTTATGTCCTGAGCCTGGAGCGGATTCAATGTCTCTTAAGTAGGAGCATCCGTGAAATGACAATGAGTGAGTCAAATCTCGGAGCATCATTCAGTTTTTTCCAGAAAATGATGATGATAGAAAAGATGATGAGCGGGTGCGAGTGAGACGAGCGATGCTATGGTGGTTTCTTGTGTTTGAGTATGTGTAGTGGGGCTTTAATAGTTGTGCTGATTGCACAGAGCTAAAAAATGATATGTGGAACCCAAGTGACCGAGGCCGATCCAAGGAGCTTTACAGTCCCGTAGTTCTGACGAAACTGAAAGGGTTTTGCTGCGTTTGACCCCCAGTTTGGAGGGTGGTCTAGATATACACACACATACATACATACACGCACATACACACTCACACATACATACGCACACGGTATCCTTTTCTTTGCCCAGGCACATTTGTGTGCTGAACACTATGCTTATGTATGTGTGTGTGTATGTGTGTGTGTGCGTATGTGTGTGTGTGTGTGTATGTGTGTGTGTTTGTGTGTGTGTGTGTTTATATACTCTCTCCGCGTCCAGTTCTGTGCTGCGACACGAACAGCGGCAATCGGGCATAGCGTCGAACAAGTTCAACTTCGGCACCGGCTTTCCGCGACAGTGTGTGTGCGAACTGCCCGGCCAAGTACCGTGTCCACATATTGTGCCGCTGCCGAAACACTGGCGCGGCAAATACAAGTCCGAAGCCGACAGCGCTGATTCGTAGTTATCGCAGAATCATGTGATCGTATTAAGTAGTTGATCACGTGATCATAGGATGATGTTGAACAGCTGATCATGAGATCACATGATTGTTCCGATCATGTTACCATATGATCAACTTAATCATGTGATCACATGACCATTATAATCATGAGATCACAGGGTCAGTTCGATCGGTTGATCTTATGGTCACATAATCAGGTTTTTCTGTTGATCATAAGATCGCATGATTGTGCGATGATCGCACGATTTGTATGCAGTCATTTGCTCGCAGTTTGTCCGTATGTGTGTGTGTGCTTTGTCTGAGTTTATGACCGTGTGCATATGTGTTTCTTATGTGCTTGTACATGTTTTATTTTGTTGCCGCAAGGGTGTATTATATTTGCGCATAGTCTGATTTATCGTACTTCGAGGCAATATATGCATTCATTTTCAAATCGTTTACATTTTTTCGGGGCTGCATTATCCGATAATACAGACCGGATCTAGTACAATATTGCCCTATGAACATATTAGCCACAAACGCTTGTATACTCCCATACTCCGGAATAGGGAAATATGATCACCTCGGCCAGTGTAGTGTCAAAGGCGTACCAAGTGCGGTGAGTGCGACTGTGGCGTGTGGCCAATATGTTCACTTTTCACCCTAGCATAATTTCAGTGGTTTTCAACACAAGACACGAGTTTATACACAGCAGGTAGCTAGCACCTCACATACTGTGCGGTTATTGGCTAGGCTCAGTAATCTAACTTGACGTAACCTGACCTGACCTAACCAGGCCAATAACCGCACGGTATGTTAGGTGCTAGCTACTTGTATAGAAACTCGTGCGTTGCATTGAAAATCACAGACATTTTGCTATGGTGAAAAGTGAACATATTGGCCACAAGCAGAACATATTGCCCTACTGCAGAGTATGGGAGGCATATATGTATCATACATATATCGTGGCATATATGGCTCGGGCATTTGTGGCTAATATGTTCATAGGGCAATATTGTAGTAATCCCGTATTATCTATTGAATCCTGAAATTGAAACGCTTCAATCACCACGACTTCAATCACACCAGCCTCCAACGCAAATTCACTTGTAAGTGAATTTGCGTTGTGAATGCGTTATGAATTTCAATTGGCAGCATTATGATGATTGAAAGTCGAATTAAAGGTGTAGTTTCAACGCGCTTGGCTGCTATTACGGGATACAGTTTAATCTGTGTTACAACGCAACGCAATAACATACGCAATAATTGCACGATATATTGCAATCATCACACGATAAATGGCAGCGAATTTGACAGTAGAAAGCAGGGTGTTTGGTCTGCAAATATTCAAACAACAACAGGAAATATATTTGATACAGTGTACAGTTGCACGCATGATATTTTCAGAATTTTTTTAGTTTGGTAAAATATATCTCAAACCTATATTGTATGAACAAATACTTGCTTATTTCGTTCACCATTCCGCTTGAAGTTTGTCAGCTGGTAAAAACACACGGATTGAATCAGCTCAATTTAACGCTTACTCAGATACCAAGTTGAGTATATTTACTATTTTTATTTTATTTTAATATTTACTTGTATAACGCTTGAATTTTATTACATCACAATTTCAGAGTTTGATTAGGTTTTCTTCTTTGTGTTCTTACTCATTCAATTGGATATTTTCTCATGCACCAGATATTTGATTCACCTTCATATTTGATTCACCAACCGTTTACTCTCAGTTGATTAGTTAAAACGAGTTGTGAATGTGCACTACGATTACAATCAGGTGTGAGACACAAAGAAATGACACGGTTCAGGTCTATGCATACAAGACGTAATTTCTAAATAGTATTTCGGTGGTAAGCGAATTGTATTCTATATTGTACGCGATGAAACAACGGCGGCGCAGATATATCCACTAGGGTTATGAACCTGAAGCTTTTTTATATGATATTTTCCTGAGGTTTCATTTAATGAACTCTTATCCATTGATCACTTTTTAGTTATTTTTTATAGATCTTAAAAAATCTCCCGCGCCTAACAAATCGTTTTTAAAATTACATGACCACACATAGTGGTATTTGCAAACAATATTAGATGAAAGGAATTATCAAGTATGATGAAACGACGAGCATATATGAAATAGATTGCGAATAAATATTATTAAACATCACTTAAAGAAAAATTAATTGTATGAATAATGCGATGAGCTGGAAATTCTATTGTTTTGTACGCTAGACTAAAGTATCCCTCCAATTGTCCCCATCATATCACATCTCTATGCACATCTCATATTTATCACATATCTTGAATAACACAGAAAGCGACCAGATGCAGAATTTGAAAAAAGGCCTCATTTGTTTCGTATGATAGAACAAATTGAAATTGATTCTGCAGTGAGGACAAAAAATTCCACAAATGCAAATTGAATGAAGCAGCACAGCAGGATATACATCTGCAAAAGTGGCTCCTATTTCAACAATCCACCCATTAAATAGAGCCAGACATGCATCAAAAATATCTACAAGCAAAACAGTTGTCTCTGAATCCAGTGATAGTGAGCAAGCAAGCAGCAGTCGTGAGTTTGACCTTGAGCCAGAAGACTAACCAGTTCCAGAAGAATCCTACAAAAAATGCAATGCACTGCTCAGCATGGTCTGCTGCAAAACTGCTTCTAAATAGTATTTGTCAACCATAAAAACATCACAGGTGATTTATAGTATGACTGAAGATGGAGTAATGATCCCACACCGTCACAATCTGGAGTCTGAGTGGGAAAATTGGGTCGACTGCGCAAGTTGGGTGAAGTATAAACATGCAGCGCAGAACAGAAACACAAGCATGTAGCAATTATAAGTCCGGGATATGTAACGAAATGTGCAAAAGAGAGATAAATCATTATATCAAAGAAAAAAGCAATTAAATCAATATCAATAGGAAAAATCAATCAATTATGTCATTGCAAACAAGTAAACTTATGAAGACTCTGAGGCCAAAGGTAGGAAATGTTTGTGGAGTTCAGAGGAGAAAGATGAGTATGATTTCATTCGGAGGAGGCGAGGAGGAAGTGAATAATAAATGCGGGGTGCAGAAAAAAGAATGATTTCGCAGACCAAGTGGACTGGTACAACGCAGTGGGACAGATTAGAGGAGTAGGATGACGACGTGAAGAACTCTCTTGAACCAGAAGTAGTGAGCGTAGATAGGAAGGGGGTGAAGGGCAGTGAAGGATTTTGTACACCAAACAGCATATTTTGTAGTGAATTCGGAAATGAGCACTGAGCCAACCAAGGCTGTGGAGGTGAGCTGAAGTGGGCGTTTTGGGAGGAAATTTAAGAACGAAGCGACAGGCAAGGTTGATAATGGATTGTAGATGGCGGATACTTTTGAGGGGAAGGTGAAAAAACAAGGAGTTACAGTAATCTAGGCGAGTAAAAATGTAAGAATTGACGAGAAGAACAGCCTAAGATTCAACCCAAAATAGAACGTATGGGATACAATTTTCGGAGAATGAAGCGGCAAGAGCGAGTGAGTTGAGAAAATGATATTGTCGGATCAAATGTGATGCCAAGGTTGCGAATTTGAGAAGCACAAAATTCCAAAGCACAATACAGTTACAATGCACAAATAAAAGGTTAAATGCCTAAGTGGCAGCTGCTACACGGGAATAAGCCGAAGCTTAGGAACACACAGGTGTGCCCCGTGCAGTTCGCTGCCACCGCAGAACCGACCCTCTCCACGCTATGGCGCTACATGGACGTAAGCCGTATTAGAGAGGGCCACCTCCCCAGAATGCATGACACAACATATGACTGACATCTGGTACCGTCATTTACTGCTGGGTGGACAGGGGCTGTGGATTATAGAATTCGCCCAATGAAATTCTGCTCCGCCGGGATTCGAACCACGGTCCTCCCGCTTGTGAGGCGGGTGTGCTAACCACTACACCACGGAGTCCAAATGGAACAAATAGAACAATTCTGAAGCACAAAATAACATGGGCACAAAAAGACTAATATACAATGAGCAATGAGCAAGTATTATATAAGAAACAGTCACACATGGAGTGGAGAAACTTAGAGTACAGCGATAGTGATAATGCCAATACAATACAGAAGTGGGATCAGAGAGAGGACTGCAAACTAAAAATGAAGATAAAATAAAATATCGCAGAGGTTTGGCGTGAGAGATTATAAAGAAGCATAAGGAGTCAGTGAATGCGTTAAGGGATCAAAAGAAAAAAAAAGAGATATTTCAATAGCGAATAGGAGAATTATCGATATGATGTAGATGAAATGATATAACCAGGAAGAAAGTTGAATAATCTTGGGCCAAAGAAAGAGAAGGAATTCGCATACCATGCTGATTCCTTGATGGCTCGAGGACAGAGGAGATGAAGTGAAATGCGGGAAGAGAAATTGTCAGAGAGAGATAGTAGGTCAGATTGTTAGGTCGATGTGGGTTATGAATTAATTTGTAGATAATGCAACAAAGACGGTGGTGGATTCGTGGAACGATAGGTTTCCAGTGAAGCCGAAAAAGGTGAGAAGATGTATGACGACATGGAGAAGTATAAAGTACAAAGCGGTAGGACTGGTTTAAAATGCGCTGGAGAATTTTGAGAGACGAGCGAGGAACTTTATAGTATAGAGAGTTATAGTGATCGAGCGTGGGAAAAATATGAGACAAGTTTGATGGCCGAGCACTTGTCGGGAGAAGCACGAACGGGGTACAGAGAGCGAAGAATAAGACGGCAGGCTCGGGCAACATGAATGATATTATCGGTGAACGAAAAATTTTAGTCAAGGATAACACCAAAGTTACGCAAAGAGCGTGAGAGAGGAAAAGAGCGGAGTGGAGGACAAATCCGAGGGGGTAGAATGTGATTAACTCAGTCTTTGATGAGTTGAGTATAAGGCGGCGAGTAGAGCACCAGTTAGAAATTTCATCAAATATGTTTGAAATGAAGGAAGAGTAAGGTAGAAAGAACTGAATATCGTCTGCGTAAATGTGAAAATGTAGAGAATATTTTTTAGTGTTGGACAAAGGGAAGACATATACAGGTTGAAGAGAAGAGGACCTAAAACGGAACCCTGTGGAACACCGGAGAGTAGTGGTCTGGCTTGATAAATGGATGAATTAAATTTAACAGAAAAGTTACGATTGAGAAGATTAGAGTGTAGGAGAGAGAGAGAGACAGAGAGCAGAAGATGACACTCCGACGTGCGCTAGAAGGATGCAGTGATCAAACAGGTCGAATGCGGCCGACATATTAAGTAACACAAGGAGGACAGAGCGACGATAGGAGAAATTAGAGAGAATACTGTTAGTTAGAGAAATATGAACTAATTCAGTGGAATGGAAAGGGCGGAATCCCGACTGTTAGGAGTCAAGAGATAGATTGATGAAGGGGGAGAGTTGCGTAGATATAGCAGATTCGAGAAGCTTTGAGGAGAGGCTGAGAAGGGAGATAGGGCGATAGTTATTCAGAATCGTAGGATCGAGAGTAGGCTTTTTGTATTTGAATGCAAGCACGAAAAATAAGAAAGAACAAGGAAGCACAATTACACACAATCACACCGCAACACAATGCACTAAATACTACTCTCTCCACCGAACAACACTCTAAACCACTGCACAAACACCACACTTTCACTTCACCAGTAACGCACTGCCCAACATGCACGAGCGACCGTTGACTCCGGGCGGATACCACCCGCGCATGCATGCACTCATAGCTCGTGCTTGTGCGACGCAGCTATCTCCGCGCGCGCATACAACAACACACACAAATACATATGCACGCACACACAATTATATATAGTACACAATACAATACCATGCAATACACAATAAACACAATACATATCCCCCTGATTCTAAGAATCACTATGCCCGATTAGAATGATAAACAGCATAATCATTGAACCGCGCCGAACGCTGACTCTGTCGCTGTGGTCGCGCCTCCTGCTGACCGCTACTCGCCGGACTAGTACCGGCAGTCCTCTCACCGTACACCATGACGGCAGGCTCGCCGTAGTCCGCCACGTTCACGTTCGTCGCCGATGCGTTCGTGCCGCCACCGTTCTCCGTCTCCGCCCATGGTCTGACATCACCCACGTGCCTGTTGATGCCATCGACTGCGACAACAAGGTCTGACACGACACTTGTGACGGTACCCCTGCGACCGACAGCATCACACCGATCTCCGCGCTGCCTCACCCAGACAGGATCACTGACCTCATAATCGCAGCCACGAACAGATGTGCTGCGCTGTCGCGGGAGTTCGTCACGCATTCGCACTCTGTATCGATACACACCATCAACAGGTCTGCGAACGGCGTCATCGCTTGGCGTCAAATTGTGCAGCATCACAGCCTCTCTCACACTGCACTGTTACCTCGCCACAATGGTCTTGACAGTCCGATGCGAACTCTCCGCTATGCCGTTTCCTTCTGGGCGAAAAGCACACCGATAGCGAATGCTCACACCCCAACGTTCCATCGCCCGCACAAAAAGTGTCCACGAAAAGACGTGTCCAGAAGTATCTCATTTGGGGGTCCACGCTCACTAAAAATATCATCTAAAATGTCCGCCACTTCATCGCTGCTGCGACTGCGAACCTTGCCCCAGAGATAAAACCTCGAAGGACCACAATCGATGACAGACACATACAAGAAATTACGCGCATGCACAAAATCTGCTGCCAGTCGGTGCCAGTTTTGATTCACGCTCAGTTTCCCGTGTCTCCATTTCACTGCCGCCGGGCAAATCGAATTGCAGATGTCACACGACCTCACAACATCTGCGACTTCCCGCTTGCTCACGTAAAGCTTTTTCCTCCGGCAAAAGTACCGCGTTCGGTGGATGCCCGGATGTCCGGCGCCGTGGTGAATCTGCCTGATGCGAGAACGCACGTCAGTCGGTTCAGCACCTGCGGCACACACTGATTTGTCCTGTTTCAACTAGTGGCCAGGCACACGAGTCAGGCAATCTGCTTTATGCCTCTCAGACGCCACCTTCATTACTTCAACCGTCAGGTCGTACTCGTCCAACAATCCATCGATGATATCTAGTCGGCGCCTGATCAGCAACTCACAACAGGCAGTGGTCCTGACACGCTCCTTTGCCGTTAGTAGTCCCCTGAGTCATACATACACCGTGGATGAATCTGTGAACAGCATAATTTTTCGAAATTCGAGCTTAATCGCCAGACCAAGCCCCTTTATCACGTTTTCCAGCTCACTGAGGCTTATGTGGTGGCTGTCCCTTCTCAACCAGCAAGCATCTTCCACTGTCTCGCCATTTACCTCAACCAACGCACCAATGGCAATGTTGCTGGCGTCCACCCATGCATTCGCCGAATCACCATCGATCTTCCACACGCCTCTCACGGTATCGCTATGCTGTAGTCTCGACATCACTTTGTTCACATGACTCTGGAGTGCCGAGTCACAAATTGGTTCGTCACAGCTGTTGTCGCTTCGGATGCAAGTCGCTGGATGTACGAAGCGGCAACTCGCAGCCAGCCACCAACAGGATAATGCGACACCACATTGCTGCACAGTGAAAACACGACTCGTCTCGTGAGCTGTTCCGGACACTCATCCACGGTATTGTCCCTTTTTCCACATCAACTTGCCAGACTCTGACGAAAACACGTGTAAGCCGAGCACTCGGGTTCCGTCAGAGAGCTTTTGAATATCTTTCGATTCAAGACCGTACTTGGCAAAGTGCTCCTTCACTGCTTCGGGTGACACAATGTTTCCGTCAACGAGAATATCGTCAACATATGTCGATGTCCCACGTCTTATTTGGTCGTTCTGTGCCATCACCGAGTCGACCACCGTATGCATGATCATGGGCGCCTCACTCAACCCTAACCCAAGCCTGGTCAAGCAATACAGCACACCATTGAACTTCACCGTCTGGAAAGGCCACACTGAACTGTCCACTGATATCTGCAGGTAGGTTTTCTTGAGGTCCATGATAAACACGTTGTCTCCCTTCATCCGCCATTCCCTCAGCTTCTCATTGCATACGTCAGCATCTGCAGAACGAGTGTCAATGTGTTCATTTAATTCTCGGAAATCGAGGACCGGTCCCACTTTGTTCTTGTTCTTTTGGGTTACTGCCATCAGTGGAATCAAAAAGCGGGCAGGCCCATGTACACTCTCATCATAGGGAATCAACCATTTGTTGCTGATCCACTCATTGATTTCTCTGTCGAATGCCTCCTTGGCGTGTTGCCTCACATGATATTGTGCAGTTTCGTTTGTCAAACGCTGCGGCTCGTGGTCGTCAAGCCACTTCCACTTGCAAGTCCACATGTTTTTAGCTGCATCAAACCGTGCCTCATGGCCAGGTTTTGACTCATCAATATCACCAGCCGCAGCACAGTATGCAGCCTTGGCACTCACTTGAAAACGCACCCCACCGTCAGCACGTACGCAAACACCCCCCAGCGCTGATATGGCGTTCATTCCCAGAATCGCACCATATCTCATTGGCTTGTGCTGCACAAGGGCTTTTACAACAACTGACTGTTTCTCGACACTCACACAACATTTACCAACACCCGAACAGTCAAAGCTCATGCCACCCAGAGTATTCACATGAGTCGTTACTGGTGTCCATGTTCTACAGACTCCACTCCACACAATACAGCGAGAACAACCGGCCTCAACAAGCACACAAGACTAACGTTGATCAATAAACGCAGTGACTGAAGGAAGAGCCTCATTGCTCACTGAGGAGAGGGTGCTGGCGCTGACGAACCCTCTCCTTCTTCGTTTCCCTGACAGTCCTTCGCCATGTGACCCAACTTGGAACAATTGTAACATCGCATCCGATATTTCCTTTTGGGGCACTCTCTACTCAAATGACCAGTCTGATTGCAAATATAGTATTTTCGAGGTGAAAGCGACCCGGCATTTGGCGGCCAGACAGTTTGGCGGGCTTTTTGTCGTTTGCAACATCATGCGAGTTCTGCTCGTAATATCACTCAACGACAGAGACTCTGACACTATTCTTGCACGAATACTGGTCGCCACGTGCTCGGATAGGCCATTTACAAATGCACATATCAGCAGATCATCGGAAACGCCACCGAATTAAACTGCAAGCTTTTTCAAGTCTGCCAAATATACGTCAGACGACTCACCTTCTTGCAGACGACGACTGGTGAACAGGGCGTATGCACGGAATCTGTCCACTCCAAACGCGGAGAACAAAGCGCTGCGAGTCCCTTTCGCGCAACGGCGACGTTCATCCGGCAGTTGGGACTACACAACAAACGTGCCTTTTGAGAGACGTAGTGGCACTACGCTCATCACATCGACGCCTTTGAGCTGACACATCATCTCCGTGCGAGTCCACCATTCCACAATGTCACTCTGACCATCAAATTCTGGTATCACGCGAGCGTCGAAACCACATGAGGACTCCATTTTTCGAAGGACCGGTTAGCTTGTATTGGAATGTAAGCACGAAAAATAAGAAAGAACAAGAGAGCACAATTCCACACAATCACACCGCAACACAATGCACTAAATACTACTCTCTCCACCGAACAACACTCTAAAATACTGCACAAACACCACACTCTCACTTCACCAGTAACGCACTACCCAACAGACACGAGCGACCGTTAACTCCGGGCGGATACCACCCGCGCATGCATGCACTTGTGGTGGTCAAGCCACATATAAAAATGGCACAGACGAAGCTGGGTGTATTGCGGCACCGGACAAGAACAGCTCAATACCTGACAAATGACTGGCCTGGAATTATCATTGCTGTGCTTAGTCATGGATTAAATAACTTTCGGTCACGTGACTTGAAACGGTGCACACACGCACACATACACATTGACTCACACACAAACCTACATCTATGATTCTCACACGCACAATCACACTGACACTTAGGGCTACAGACAAACATACAAACGTTCATACACACAGACTTCACACACATTCGCACAAACTGCCACACTTGTTACATACACACAGACACGCATACTCTACACTTGCTTACTCACATACACGCATACATTACACTTGCTTACACACATACACGCATACATTACACTTGCATACACGCACATACACGCATACGCCATAGTCACTCCCCTGCCAGTTGCGGAGCAATCAAAACAATAACAACGCGGTTGAACTAGACAATGAAGTACAAAGCAATACATAGGTGTGATCGCAGGAACCTACCGCTTACTGCACACAATGAAAATCACACCAAATAACGTGCATACACATGTGTAAAAGTGCCACAGCACTGTACGAATTGAACTAATCATTGCCACGCTATAACAATGACAACAATCATATCAACAAGAATTAACAATAAACCATGATTAAATAACAACAAACATGAATTATGACAACACGAATCCACAGCAAATCGATAAATCTCGCAAAACAATAATTTTGCGCAAACTGACTAGAAGCTTACAAAATGTGACAAAATGTAAATGACGCAAATATCAAAAATAATAGAAATCAGGTTTGCGTTTAAAACGCACTGTACGCCCTGAGCGTGTTCGACTAGACACTGTCTGATCAGTGGAATGCTGACTGATAGCTGGTGTGTCAGCCTGTGTGTCAGCTGTCGGTACATTTGTGTTTGGAGAACAGTCACCTGAATGATTGGTTGCCTATGCCGATTGAGTCGCAGCTGGAGAAATGTCCGTGTGAGTTGTAGCTGTTTTCTGCGACGACGGTGAAGGCGGCAACACTGGCAGCACGGTCGGCTTTAACCGGGCGATAGAAACCGTGTCGGTTGCGCCAGACGGTAGCTCGATTGCGAACACGACTGGTCCACGGTGAATCACGCGGAACGGGCCGTGGTACGGCGCTTCCAGCGCGTGACGCACTCGGTCCACACGTACCCATACGTGCGTACATCGGCCGAGCTCCATTGGAATGTGCGCAGTTGTCTCGCGGTGTGCTGAGCCCTCTGACTGGCGGCGAAAATTGACCTCAGACATGCGGTGTGCTAATTCCTTCACAAACTTGTGTTGCACAGTGGCGGACGCTGCTGGGTCAACGAGTACACGTGGGCACATCAGCTCGGTTCCCGTCAATGGGCTGAACGGCGACACCCCTGCGTCTGATGGCAGCATCCGCATGCCTAATAGCACGACGGGCAGCGCGGCCAACCAATCCTGGCGGCGTGCCATTATCGCAGCCTTCAGCACACGGTGGCGTCTCTCGAGCATGCCATTGGACTGTGAGTGATATGCGGCTGTTCGCAGCCGGTGGAAACCGATGACCGTCGCCATTTGCTTGAGCATATCGGCCTCAAACTGCTTGCCGCGGTCGGTGACGATGTACACCGGTACACCGAAACGAGACACCCAAGACTCGACGAATAACCGTGCTACTGTCTCGGCGGTGATGTCTGCCAATGGGACAGCTTCAATCCACTTCGAAGCTCGGTCAAGCAAGGTCAGCACAAATCGGAAATGATTTGCAAAAGGATGTCCTGGCATCTGCATTGGCGGCAACGGTCCCACGATCTCCATGTGAACGATCTCGAAACGACCATCAGACTCAATGAACGGCGTCGGCGGCGGCTTTGTGTGTCGATGGACCTTCGATCTCTGGCACGCCAAGCATGCTTTTACCCATGATTTGACGTCACGGTCCAATGATGGCCAGAAATATCTGCTCTTGATTAGCTTGATGCCGGGATGTGAAATGCCGTGAAGATGAGCGAAAATGGTCTCCCGTAGAGGGCCTGGCACGAAAGGTCGCGGCTGTGTCGTTGACATGTCGCAGTAGAGAGGGTGGTCTCCACTAATCTCGAACGCTTTGAGACGAGACAGGTTTCTCCGCGTCTCTTCGTCGGACGCCTGAGCTGCTGCCAGAGCAGGGAGATCCCAGACGTCAACGTTCACGGCACACGCTGGTCGCGACAGGCAGTCGGCAACGAAGTTATCTGCGCCTTTCACGTGCTGCATGTCAGAGACGAATTCTGCCAACACGGATAGATGGCGCTGTTGTCCGTCCAATTTTGCCGGATTCGAACTGTAAAATGCTCCGACCAGTGGTTTATGGTTCGTGAATAAGACGACGTGTCTGTCTTCTAGGGTATGTCGGAAATGTAGCACGGCCACATATGCTGCCAGCAGCTCCCGATCAAAGACTGCATATTTCTGCTGTGGCTGTGACAGTTTTTTGGAGAAAAATGCAATCGGCTGCGGAAAACCGTTTACGATCTGATGAAGCGCAGCACCGGCAGCGTGAGACGAGCAGTCCGTGACGAGATGGTAGGTCTCAACCGCTGGGTTAGGAGCGACCAGCAGACACACTTGCGACAGGGCACTCTTGAGTTCGTCGAATACTTCCTCAGCGACCTGCGTCCACTCCAGCGGCACATTCTTTGGCTGTTTTCGGAGTACCTCGGTCAGCGGAAACGCGATATCCGAGAAATGTGGCACCATCCTCCGGTAAAATTCGATCATGCCCAAGAATCTGCGCAGACCGGCGATGTCATTTGGGGGCTGCAACTCAGCAATTGCTGACACACGTTCACGCGGAGGACCGATACCGTTGGCGCTGATCTCGTGGCCGAGGAACTGAACACAGTCGCAAAAGAACTGGCATTTTTCCAACGCCAGCCGGAGGCGGTGCTGCTGAAGCACATCAAACACAGCGGTGAGGTCGGCTGCGTGCTGTTTGGCGTTGTCAGGATATATCAAAACGTCGTCCAGGTACACGAATGCGCACGCTAGATGACGAAATGCATTATCCATGAACCGCTGAAATGTCGCCCCGCTGTTTCTCAAACCGAGCGGCATATAAACGTACTCGTACAACCCGAAGGGAGTAGTCACCGCGGTTTTCGGAATGTCACGCTCCGCCATTGGAACGTTATAATAGGCTTTCACCAGGTCTATACTGCTAAACACGGACTTGCCGTGTATTCTCGAAGACATATCATATATGTGAGGCAGCGGGTACCGATCCGGAATCGTGCGAGAGTTCAACGCCCGATAATCACCGGTGACACGCCACTCACCTGGTGTCCCTTTTGGCACGAGGTGGAGTGGCGATTCCCACGGTGAGTTTGATGGACGAACAACTCCTTGTCGTAGCAGGTCGTTAAACACACGCTTGCCCGCTTCTTCGCGTTCCTGGTTGAGCCGCCGAGGAGACGCAAACGTCGGCGCTGCACTACCCGTGTCGATGGAGTGAGTGACACTGCAGCTAACATCAGGCGATGCATTTGCTGATAGATTGACCTGCGGCCGAGCTGAGACTCACAGCACTAGGCTGAATTGCTGTCACCGACACCACTGACGGGGGTACAATTGATACCTCCGCCCCTGTATCGACGATGAAGTTTAGTTTGTGATTGTACACGACTGCTGTGATCTGCAAGAGAGGCAGGTGCGATGTCACAGCGGAGCCTACCTGCCCAGTGAGTTTTCCGGCTGCTGGCGAGCTGGCGACGCTGAGCGAGACGATGGGTCCACCTGAATATTCCGGTTCTTGTATGGCCAGCGACACCACGGCTTACAGGTGCGGGCATACTCACCGAAGAATATGTGTGCCCGGCACACCTGTGGGCGCTGACCCCGCCGGAAGGGACGCAGACCAGCATGCAGATATTCACGCCGTCTATTGGCAGCTCGCTCCTGCCCCTGATGCCGCTGCTGTGAACTTGATGCTGATATCCCGCGAATGTTATCCACGGACATGCACGGTGAGCTCACCAGCGGTACTAGCTTATCCGCCAGTGATCCCATCTGGTCCAGCGATAAGTCCTGCTGCGCTGCCAGGGCGGAAGTAATCGCAGGCGGCAATGATTTTAAGTACTTGTGCCGCACCAGATCATCTCCAGCCCCCACACTGGCCGCCGTCCGCTGGAGCTCCGATAGCGCTGCTGAGGGGCGGCCTGTCAATGTCAACTTGGAGAGAAGATCCTCGAATACTTCGGATTTTGTCTTGGAAAACATGTTCTCCAACGCCTCCTTGAGCTGCGAGTAACTATGACTTTCCATTACCTGTGGGCTGATGCGCGATGTCACAGCAGGCGGCAATGCCGCCACGGCGTGAAAATACCGTGTCTCTTCGGCTACTATCTTCGCCAAATGGAATTGGGCGTCCATGTTTGCTGTCCAACCCTTCACTGACTCAGGAATGAACTGTGGAGGTTTAACAGCCACCAGTGCCGTTGGGAAAAACGGGTTCCACACAGGTTCTACATCCTCCATCGGCGTAGCCATCCTAACAGAATGAGAGTGAGAAGAATACAAAATGAAGACTCATTGATTGATCCTCACTCGGGGCACCAATATGTGGTGGTAAAGCAACATATAAAGATGGCGCAGACGAAGCTGGGTGTATTGCGGCACCGGACAAGAACAGCTCAATACCTGACGAATGACTGGCCTGGAATTAGCATTGCTGTGCTTAGTCATGGATTAAATAACTTTCGGTCACGTGACGTGAAACGGTGCACACACGCACACATACACATTGACTCACACACAAACCTACACCATGATTCTCACACGCACAATCACACTGACACTTAGGGCTACAGATAAACATACAAACGTTCATACACACAAACTTCACACATATTCGCACAAACTGCCACACTTCTTACATACACACAGACACGCCTACTCTACACTTGCTTACTCACATACACGCATACATTACACTTGCTTACACACATACACGCATACATTACACTTGCTTACACACATACACGCATACATTACACTTGCATACACGCACATACACGCATACGCCACACACTCATAGCTCGCGCTTGTGTGACGCAGCTATCTCCGCGCGCACATACAACAACGTACACAAAATCACACTCCACGTACGCACACAAATACAAATGCACGCACACAATTATATATAGTACAAAATACAATACCATGCAATACACAATGAACACAATACACTTTTTAAGATCGGATAGACTACAGCGTGCTTATCGGCAAGGAAGAGGGCATGGAGAAACGAGGAATTGATCAGGTGCAGGAAATTTTGTCTTCCAAATTGACTATAATAGCTTGCATAACAGCTTAACAGCAGCAGCTTGCAATAAATTGCAATTTCATTGTAACTACATGGTCGTGAGCCTGGTTTTCTAACCGACTATTCAGAGACGGATTACAAATACCTGCTATCAGCGATATTATAATTAAGCGTTCCAAAGCTTTGAAATGTTTTTATACTCACTGAAAAAATAATCCTAATTGTTAGTTGTGCCCCGTTCCGACATATTCGCTGAGAGGACTGTGAAATGCATGGAGGGGATTCTTTCTACTTACAAAACAGATGTTGAACAAATTACAAACACAAATTCACAAATCTAAATTTCAATATATCACTTCAACTACCGCACAGTCTCATCTTCATGTATTGTTTCGTTTATTGTATGTAAAACTGACATGCTGTAACGGTGTTTCAATCATTTTTAAATGTGAAATATGAAACTGTCATGGGCGCGGGAAGTTTTTACAAGGTGTGACGACACCAGTCATTTTTTATTGTTTTAGGTAAATGTTCATCATTTAGAAACCCAAGCAAGTAAATCTTAAATTTAATGTAATGTACATTTAAATATGCTATAACCCTAATGTCCACCCCCCTGAACAATTAGCCGCCACCGAAAATCATCGACCAGTCAGATCAGACCTAGGTAAAAAAAAATCTGCATTTCCTATCTTCTGTCGATCTTTCAACTAATTTTGTCTTCCAACTGCATATTTATCATCTGGATAAATCCAAGAGAAGTCGACGGTGATCAGAACGCTTCGATGTGTGTGCGTTTGATTAATGCTCATCATGCAATTCCTCACTGAAGTGCTGGAAATTGTATTGGCTTTATGGTTTCCAGACTTGTGCTTTCATGGTAACAATACACATGATGAACCTAGACGCTGCCAAGTTTTATCCAACGTTTGCATTTGTCACACTCAATATGAGATGTATTTATCGACTAATTAGACAATGGAGTCATTCAGCTTGCGCACCTGTAGTTGTACCGATGTCTACTTCCTTCCACGCCGTGCCGTACGAAACCGATTCATCTGTTTGCCATACTGTTTCATCATGTCAGTCATCATGCCAGGCCTTTGCATCATGCCAGGCATTTGCATCACGCCAGGTCCGAATAGTCCGAGTTTGTCCATCACTTTGCTGTCTGTTGTCAGCACACACACACACACACACACACACACACACACACACACACACACACACACACACACACACATACACAGACACCCACACAGAGACGCATACACCCATACATGCGCATTCATCCGTAGACATAAACGAAGCGTATGTTACATACACATATATGTTTGTATGGTAGCATTACTCGAATGTGCCATATATATTATATATATATATATATATATATATATATATATATATATATATATATATATATATATAAAAAACAGATCCTCTGTGTGTGTGTCTGTCTGTTTGTCTGTCCCACCCTTCTTGGTCCATTTTCTGCAAGCTGCTACTCAGTAACCACTTGGCCTACGAGCTAACAATTTATACCATTACGTTGCAATTTTTCGTGGCTACACGATAATTTTTCGTGGCAAAATTCTCAAATACATCCAAAATTACACTTGAACACCGGGTGATTAAAATTAATTCATTTTTCTAATATTTCTCAGTAACTATTTGTTATGCATAAAAATAAATTATACCATCGTGCTAGAAATTTTGTTTTCTACAATACGGAATAATTTGTAATTTTCCAAAGTGTATCTAAAGGAAGTTACGGCGGTGTAAATTCAAAAGGACATATTGCCAATTTGACAGCTATTATGCGCACTTGCGATTACACAGGAATATACTACTGTGTAGAGAATTTTGTGTTCTACAATATAAGCTATAATTTATACCCACAAATGGTACAAAAAACGCGTAAAATTGGCAAAATTCTCAAATACATCCAAAATTACACTTGAACACCGGGCGACTAAAATTAATTTATTTTTCTACTATTTCTTAGTAACTATTTGTTATACATAAAAATAAATTATACCATCGTGCTAGAAATCAGGTTTTCTACAATACGGTATAATTTGTAATTTTCCAAAGGGTATCTGAAGGAAGTTACGGCGGTGTAAAGTCAAAAGGACATATTGCCAATTTGACAGCTATTATGCGCACTTGCGATTACACAGGAATATACACCGATTAAATTTCACTGAAGCCCAATCACAATTAAGAATGCATCATATTATCTCCAAGCATGGATGGTGTGTTTTTTTTGCGTACAGCTTAATTAATGCTACACTATACTGATACTATTATGATCGCATCAGTATATTTTGTGATCACAAACTAATAAGTTAAATCACCTCAGACTAGGCTGAGAGCGGTCAAGATTGGATGATTGGGTTGGGTTGGGTAGGTTTGACTCAGGTTATATTGGGTTTTAATGATAGCGGATAATATATAAATTTTAACAATAAATATTATAGCGGAAAAAGTGAAATACTACTTAAGCAAATGATATTGGGGAATGATGTTAAGTAATATATATAGTTTGGAAACATTCTGATGAAAAGATTTCATCATCTTTCATTGTTTGTTTCGTGTTTGTGTTCTGAATTATACCACACGACGGGCAGATTTATATATTAGGCGGGTTGAGGGATAATATTTGTCAAAATAAGAACAAAAATATTCACATTTAGACTTTTCTATTGGTTAAGATATTTATAGGTTACATTTTTTGGTTTTCAATTTGTATTCATTATATTTTATGGATTTGATATGAATTTTATTGAATGAATTGTTCCGCACGACGAGTGGGTTTAAAAAAGTGTTTTACATCATTTTTTCAAATGGTTCATTTAAAAAGGGTAATTTTTTTACAAATAAAAATGTTCTGCGGGCAGCTACTATAGACAATAGAACGTTCAATTTTCCCTGTAGAATTAATCCATACACAAAACCAATGTATTTGACTTCAAATATGAATTTTATTGTATGAATTGTTCCGCACGACCGGCGGGTTTAAAAAAAGTGTTTCCATTTTTAAGTTCATTTTTTCAAATGGTTCATTTAAAAAAAAGTATTTTTTTAAAATAAAAATGCTCCGCGGGCAGCAACTATAGACAATAGAACGTTCAATTTACCCTGTAGAATTAATCCATACACAAAACCAATGGATTTGACTTCAAGATGCAGAACGGATCGTGTTCGAGTTCTGAATTATTCAGCACGACGGGCGGGTTTAAAAATGACTCAGGCAGACTGAGGGGAAATATTTTATCGAAATAAAAATAATTAAACTTATAATTTTCAATTGATTAATATTTTTATGAGTGTACCCTATTTCATTTTTATTTTTTCATATTTTTTTATGAATTGAATATGAATTTCATGTTATGAATTGCTCCGCACAACGGGCGGGTTTTAATGCTATTTATATACATAAAGAAGAAATTATCTGTCTGTCTGTGTATGTATGCTTGAATATGAGGTGACATAATTGCGCTGGTTCATGGTTCGCTGGTTCAATGATCAGGGGCTTCAAACGCAAACGAAGCGACGGCTCATTTTTATGAAATAAAAATGTCCCGCGGGCAGCAATAAAACGTTCAATTTCACCGTGTAGAATGAATTCATATACAAAACTAATGGATTTGACTTCAAGAACCAGAACGGATGGTGTTCGAGTTCTGAATTATTCCGCACGTCGGCCGGGTTTAAATATGAGGCGGGCTGAGTGAAAATATTTTGTCAAAATAAAATTAAAAATAATGAAATTTAGATTTTTTAATTGATTAAAGTTTTTATGAGCTTGCCTTATTTGTTTTTAATTTGCAATATTTTTATGAATTGCTCCGCACAACGGGCGGGTTTTAATGCTATATATATACATAAAGAAGAAATTATCTGTCTGTCTGTGTATGTATGCTTGAATATGAGGTGACATAATTGCGCTGGTTCATGGTTCGCTGGTTCAATGATCAGGGGCTTCAAACGCAAACGAAGCGATGGCTCATTGTTATGAATTAAAAATGTCCCGCGGGCAGCAATAAAACGTTCATTTTCACCGTATAGAATGAATTCATATACAAAACTAATGGATTTGACTTCAAGAACCAGAACGGATGGTGTTCGAGTTCTGAATTATTCCGCACGTCGGCCGGGTTTAAATATGAGGCGGGTTGAGTGAGAATATTTTGTCAAAATAAAATTAAAAATAATGAAATTTAGACTTTTTAATTGATTAAGGTCTTCATGAGTTTGCCTTATTTATTTTTAATTTGCAATATTTTTATGAATTGTTCCGCACAACGGGCGGGTTTTAATGCTAGTATATATATATAAAACAGATCCTCTGTGTGTGTGTCTGTCTGTTTGTCTGTCCCACCCTCCTTGGTCCATTTTCTGCAAGCTGCTACTCAGTAACCACTTGGCCTACAAGCTAACAATTTATACCATTACGTTGCAATTTTTCGTGGCTACACGATAGGCTATATTTAAAATTTTAAAATTAAAATAAAAAAAAGTTATAGCGGTGAAAAGACAAAATGAAGCCTGAAATATGCCAAACTTTTGGTCATTGTTCCGCCATCTACTCCTCATAAACCAGAAATGGTACAGCCAAACAAATTATACCACTGTGTAGAAAATATTCTGTTCTACTCGGTAGGTTATAATTCATATCCAAAAATTAAATTTAAAATATGTAAAAATGACAAAATTTCAGTCTACATTCAAAATTTTATTTAAACTCCACGCGTCCGATTTTCTATACTTTTTTCTCTATTTCTCAGCAATATGACACTATTTATGACATGACACATCTAATTACACATCACATCTATTCTATGACACATCTAAATAAATATTACCATCAAGCTGGGAATTTTGTTTTCTACAACACGGTATAATTTTTAATTATCCAAAGTGTATTAAAAAAAGTAACGGCGGTGTGAAGTGTAAATGACAAAGTCAAAAAGGCAAAATTAGCACAAAAAACGTGAATATTTTGGTCAGTATTTCGCTACCTATTTCTTATAAACCAGCAATGGTACAGCTATAAAAAGTATACTATTGTGTAGAGAATTTTGTGTTCTACAAGAAATATTCTAATTTATACCCACAAATGATACCAAAAACGTGAAATTGGCAAAATTCTCGAATACATCTAAAAATACACTTGAACACCGGGCTACTAAAATTAATTCATTTTTTTACTATTTCTCAGTAACTATTTGTTACACATAAAAATAAATGATACCATTGTGCTGGAAATTTTGTTTTCTACAATACGGTATAATTTTTAATTTTCCAAAGTGTATCTGAAGGAAGTTACGGCGCGGTAAAGTCAAAAGGACGTATTGCCAATTTGACAATTATTATGCGCACTTGCGATTACTCAGGAATATACTACTGTGTAGAGAATTTTGTGTTCTACAAGAAAAGGTATAATTTATAACCACAAATGATACAAAAAACGTGTAAAATCGGCAAAATTATCAAATACATCCAAAATTACACTTGAACACCGGGCGACTAAAATTCATTCATTTTTCTACCCATTTCTCAGGAACTGTTCGTCATACATTAAAATAAATTACACCATCGTGCTATAAATCTTGTTTTCTACAATACGGTATAATTTGTAATTTTATAAAGTGTATCTGAAGGAAGTTACGGCGGTGTAAAGTCAAAATGTCATGTTGCCAATTTGACAGCTATTATGCGTACTTGCGATTACACATGAATATACACTGATTTAATTTCACTGAAGTCCAATCACAATTTACGCACTTGCGATTACACAGGAATATACTACTGTGTAGAGAATTTTGTGTTCTACAAGATAAGCTATAATTTATACCCACAAATTATACAAAAAACGTGTAAAATTGGCAAAATTCTCAAATACATCCAAAATTACACTTGAACACCGGGCGACTAAAATTTATTCATTTTTCTACTATTTCTCAGTAACTATTTGTTATACATAGAAATAAATTATACCATCGGACTAGAAATCTTTTTTTCTACAATACGGTATAATTTGTGAATTTCCAAAGGGTATCTGAAGGAAGTTACGGCGGTGTAAAGTCAAAAGGACATATTGTCAATTCGACAGCTATTATGCGCATTTGCGCTTACACAGGAATATACACCGATTAAATTTCACTGAAGCCCAATCACAATTAAGAATGCATCATATTAGCTCCAAGCATGGATGGTTTGGTTTTATTGCGTACAGTTTAATTAATGCTACACTATACCGAATATAAAGGCTTTATTGTCCTCAATAACGTTCCGCACGACGGGCGGGTAAAATGCTACTGGGAACAAAGTAAACTACTGAATTTAGCTGTGTAATTTAATTAGCTTAATTTCAAGTTGCATAAGCATAAGTTGCATAAGGATATGGGTTGCAATATCATGTAATGCCAACTTATGCTGTTTTAGCGGAAGCATTAACCTGAAATTATAGAGATGACAGAAAGTTGCATTGTTTTGACAGTGTTACACTTCTGAGTTACTACACACGAAGGATGGGTGTGAATTTGAGCAGTGTTGAGGGAAAAAATTCGTCAATAATTAAAACAATAATTTACACATTTATATTTTTATATTGGATAAGGTTTTCGATTTTTGATTCATTATATTTTATTAATAGTTCCGCACGACGGGCGGGTTTAAATACGAGGTTGTTCGAGGAAAAATATTTTGCCACATCTAACATAAACACATTCATATTTAGACTTTTCTATTGGTTAAGACTTTTTATGGGCTTGCTTTTATAAATTTTTAATTTTTATTAGTAATTTTATTAATTCAATATGTATTCTAATTTTGTTCTAATTGTTCCGCTATACGGGATGGTTTCAATGCTAGATGATGTTAATTTATATATACTTTGGAAACATTATGATAAAAAATTTAGACAATTTTCATTTTTCGTGTCTGAATTTTCAATTATTCCGCACGACGGACAGGTTTAAATATGAAGCGGGTTGAGGGATAATATTCTGTCAAAATTAAAATAAAAACATCCATATTTGGACTTTGCTATTAGTTAGCATATTTACAGCTTTAATTTGTTTGCTTTTTAATTTGTATTCATTTTCTTTTATGGATTGAATATGAATAGATTTTATGAATTGTTCCGCACGACGGGCGACTTTAAATTTATATATATATATATATAATGAATTATCTGTGTGTATGCTTGGATACGAGGTGACATAACTGAGCGGGTTGAATGATATAGATCAGGGGTTTTAAACGTAAACGAAACGATGGATCATTTTTATGAAATATAAATGTCCCGCGGGTAGCAACTATAGACAATAGAACGTTCAATTTCACCGTGTATAATGAATTCATATACAAAACTAACGGAGTTGACTTCAAGATCAAGAATAAATCGTGTTCGAGTTCTGAATTATCCCGCACGACGGGTGGGTTTAAATATGAGGCGGGATGAGGAAAAATTTTGTCAAAATTAAACTGAAAATCATTACATTTACACTTTTCAATTGATATCCTTTGTTTTATTATTTGTTTTGCACGACGAACGGATTTAACTGCTAGATGAGAACTTGAATTAAATTATATATAATTAAATCGCATTATATAATAGATGTGAATTAATCTGTCTTACAGTTTGGTTACTATATTATATTGGCGGGATTCGAGAACATTATTGGTGGGCCGCGTGTTTGATACTAAAAGGGGATGAGATGATATACGATAAGATGGGATTGTTGGGTTGGGTTTGGTAGGATTGGGTCAGGATATATTGGGTTTAATATGAATGCGGAATATAATGTATGTATATAAATGTATATGAATGTATGTATATGAATTTTTCGGCAGTTAATATTATACTGGTAAAAGTAAAATAGTACTTGTGCAAATGATGTTGGGGAATTATGTTAAGTTATAAATATATATTGGAAATATTCTGATGAAAATGTTTCATTTTTCATCATTTTTCATTATGTCGTGTTTGAGTTCTGAATTATTCCGTACGACGGGCAGGCTTAAATATGATGCTATTTGAGGGAAATATTTGTCCAAATATAAATATAAATATTCACCTATATACTTCTCTATTAGATAAGACTTTTAATGGGATGACTTTTTTCTTGATAATTTGTATCTCTTCTATTTTTAATTGAATATTAAATTTATTCTATTAATTGCTCCGCACGACGGGCGGGTTTCAATGCTAGATAGTGATGTTAAGTTATCAATATATTTTGGATACATTATGATGAAAAAGCGTAGTCATTTTTCATTGTTTCGTGTCTGAGCTCTGAATTATTCAGCACGGCGGGCAGGTTTAAATATGAGGCGGTTTAGGCAAACTAATATAAACATATATATTAAAATATATATATTTAGACTTTGTTATGAGTTCACTCCACTCTTCTTTAATTCATATTCCTTTTCTCTTATGAATTGAATACAAATTGAATAGTATGAATTGTTCCGCACAACGGGCGGGTTTTAATGCTAGTATATATCTAAATGAGATCCTCTGTGTGTGTGTGTGTGTATGTGTGTGTGTGTGTGTGTGTGTGTGTGTGTGTGTGTGTGTGTGTGTGTGTGTGTGTGTGTGTGTGTGTGTGTGTGTGTCTGTCTGTCTGTCCCACCCTTCTTGGTGCATTTTCTATCTGCTGCTACTCGGCCATCACTTGGCGTATCCATCCTGTCCCAGCTTGAATCTGCCGGAAATGAGTACATAATCGCGTTTTGGAGTCGATGGTTCTCGCAGGCCGAAAAAAATACTCCGTGACTGAACGGGAGGGTCTGGCCGCCGTTCAAGCAATCGAGCGGTGGAAAATCTTCCTCTGGGGACGTCACTTCGTGCTCCGCACCGACCACTCAGCGCTTCGTTCGGTGTTGTCTGCTGATTACAGCGGCCGTGCTGGTGTGAGGATCGCTCGATGGCAATCACACCTGATACCTTATTCATATGAGATTCAATATGTTTCAGGCTCGCGACTTCCAGAGCTGACGCGCTTTGGCGATTGCCGGTGGATCAGGACACGTCCAACGCTCCCGATAACGAGTTTGTGGTTATCGCAACCATCGAGGACGATGATACCTGCGTTAACGAGGCTGACATCCGCGACGCCACGGCTAATCTTCCTCAGTTGAGCGCCGTGCTACGCTTGTTGCAGCGCGGCTTCCCCAAGCACGCCGCTGATTGCACCGATGAGGCGAAACCATTTTTCGCCATTCGGCATGAGCTATCGGACAACATCGGTGTGCTGGTTCGTGCCAGTCATCAGTTTGTCGTACCAATTGCGCTCCGATCGCGGTACCTGCAGCACGCACATTCCTATCTTCGAATGGATTGTGAGGACGAAAGCTTTCCTTCGCAGTCTGGCGTGGTGGCCGCGTCTAGATGAAGACGTGACGCAGTGTATTGGCGACTGTTCACAATGACAAGGTGATCAGTTCTAAGGTTCGCGTAACGCCACTTCAACCCGTCCAACACCCAGCCAAATCATGAGAGAAGCTTCGGCTTGACATCGTGGGCACCATCAACTCGTTTCCGGATGACTGTCGATATGCAGTCACCGTAATATATTATTATTCTAAGTGGGCCGAATTTGCCATGATGGGCTCCGTCGAGACCAGTTCTATCATATAATTATTAGAGGTAACCTGGGCAAGGGTAGGTCTTCCAGACGCTAAAGTGACGGATAATGGAAGTCAGTTGGTGAGCAGCGCACTTGAATCTTACCTGCAACGACGCGGTGTTAGACATTATCGGTCGTCTGTGTACTGGCCCCGTGGGAATACGGCAGTGGAGAGATTCAACCGAACCCTCAAGGTATGGCTGGAGGACTGTCGGTAACTTGAAGAAACACATGCAGCAACATTTGGCGAAATATAGAGCGTCACCCCACTGTTCAACAGGATGTGCGCCTTCAGTTTTGCTGCATGGACATTCGATGAGACTTATGCTGCCGGTGACTGATGCCGCTCCGAGGACAAATGTTTGCGAACGAGTGTCACGACAGCAGTCCCGAAATAAGAGAGACTACAACAACAGACACGGTGTCAAGCAAACCGATTTCCTAACTGGCGACCTGGTTCACGTGTGGCGGCCATTACATCTTCCAAAGCTGGATAAACGCTTCGGTCCTCATCTGCGGATTATCGGTCAGAGGGGATCGTCTTTTTTCCTGGTGGACGGTTCAGTACGAAATCCGGCGCATTTGGCCAAGGCGACGATGTCATCTTCCGAGATTATTCACCATGGCCTCCATCAGATTATAAGGATGCAGATGTCGACGCAGAGATGCCGGTACCGGGGACCAATGGCGATACGAAATCAGCGCCTATCATCGAACAGCAAGACAATCTTACTGCTGTGTAACTGGTGATGAAGCTCAGAAACCTGCTGAGGACGATCAAGGCGGTGGAACATCAGCAAAGATATATAGTGCGGGGATATATAGTGTTTACGTGTTTATTTTGTCTTTAATGCGTTGTGGGTCCATGTAGTAATTTGTTTTGAATATTGTTGCGCTTTTGCGGCGAAGGCCACGTAGACCTGAATGGGTCTGGCCTAGTCGAAAAGGTAAGGTAATTAGGTCTCTGGGTATTCTGTTGTGCAATTTCGCATAGGTCGGTTAGTTTCCAGAAATTGAGTTTTGTCACTGGTTATTCTATTAATAAATTCTGGTTTGTAATTTCTTGTTTTCTAACGGCGACACTACATTCATTTTTTAATATTATTTATGCTTTTGTTTTTATCTAATGGCCGCTAATGTGCAAATATCTCGTGTCTAAGGTAAATATCTCTGTTTCAAATAATCCGACGCAGACAGCACTCACACACACATACCTACGACAATTATATGCGCAAGTACATATAAGTGCAATTTTTCATAAGGACCCAGTGCAGTTCAAAATTCATAAGGAAGAGTATGATTGCAGGATACTAGGGTGCAAACATACACACAACCACTCGATGTATTATTCATTATACAGTGTCACAGTGTCAGTATACAGTGTCACAGCATGTTACAGTGTTCATTATAGTGACACTGCATGTTATCTATCTATGTTTAAAATCATGTACGGCGTATTGGCGTGTATTTGGGTATCATTAGTTTCGTATTGTTTTTTGTTATTCTTTATATCATTTTGCGTACAGTGTTCAATAGGGCAACACAAACTGAGGGTACCACAGACCGTCATTGTCTATTTGTGGTCGGCCATACATTGGAATTAGTGAATTGTCAAGGTGTTTTTTTAATGTGTGCAACCAAATACATATGATGATGATGATTTCACTCACTAACGCTCTGCACTGCACTGTAGAGTTTACATAGCACGCAAACACGCTCCATATATACCATATATATTTATATATGATACATATATATATATATATATATATATATATATATATATGAAGTTTTCGACATATATGAAGAAAGAAAAGAAAACACAAATGACAAAGAGTGGCAGTCATTTGTGTTTTCTTTTCTTTCTTCATATATATATATATGTATATATATATATATATATATATATATATATATATATATATATATATATTCTCATTCAGGCAAACGAGATTAAACTGGATTGCCGCTTTGCAGTTTTCAATCTTCTTCGTCGTCTCGATCGCTCTTGCGAGATTTTTATGATCGCTGTTGAGCTTTTGCAGTAATTCGCCGATGTGTAACGTTTCGGAGCAGCCGGTCTCCATCCTCGGACAATGTGGTCAACTAAATGCCGTTTGTTTGTTGTCGATTGTGTGTTTATATAGGACGTCAATTGTATGTGTTATTTTCACGCCTCGTGTATGCGCGCGGTGTGCGAAATTCGCACCTATTGTCGATGACACTTGGCTCACGCTACTGCGCGCCGCCCTTTGTGGCACTTCGCGCATGGGCGCGTCCAGCGCACTGCTTGATGGGGGTCTTTGGGTGGAGAAAACACCTTTTTTCTCCAATTGCACGTTCATTTTTGGGCGCATTGCTGTTATGTAAATCGCTTCCAAAAGTTTCAAGCGCCTGTTGTCCCTTTCGTGCGCCAATATATCTGTTCTTGCCACTATTTCTTCTCGACTAATCTTTGTGTTATGCGCCGATGCATTGTAGTTTTTGATAGCACCGTTGCTGAGATGACAGGTCAAACGGCGCGACAGCGTTGTTGTTGTCATCCCGATGTAGGAATGAGGTCCGCTCCCCTCATCCCCTCATCTTTTCATCATGGGCCATAAAAAGTGTCCAGGTATAATTTGTAAATCTTTTTCATGTAACGTGATATTTTCTGTTGTGTTGCAGATTGAATTTGTGTTACGCATTTTACGATCCGTTTTAAGCCCAAATGGATCGCATTCCAGTACAGGATAGAACCCAGATAATCGGACTATACTTTGCTACCAATTATGTGGTTCTCGCCCAGCGCAATTTTCGGAGAGTACCCAGGCAGACACTGTCCATATGCAAGAACTAACAAACGTCTCGTGGCTAAATTCAGGAAAACTGGTAGTCTCGTAGATAATAATAAAGTACATAGTGGTCGACCATTCCAGGTAACATTCAAGCAGTAAGGGACCGTTTGCAGCAATCCCCACTGAAATCAACAAGGCGACTGACAGAGGAGGTTGGCGCAGCCGAAATTGTTTCAGAGCGAACATGTATCAGCGGCTAGCGGCAAGTTTTCATGGATTGGAAAAATTCACAGCCAACTAAGCTAGATATCTCAGCAGACCGAGAGCTTTCATTCAGGGCTTGGAAACGACGCTGGGGTGACTTTTACCTGCTGAGTGAATTATCATCAGCGGAGCCAGCATACCAAATGGCCGCGATGCGATCATGTCTCTCCGACGAGACTATAAAAGTCGTAGAAAACTTTGATATTCCTGAATCACACATCATCGTCGTGACATATATCATAGACATGCTGGGAAATATGTACAAGGACAGCGCAGCGAGGTACTGGCACGTAGAAAATTCAACATGAGAGTACAACAGCCTGGAGAATGTTTTGATGACTTCCTAACGAGTCTTAAGGACTTGTCGAATGAATGCAACTTCTGCGTCGCATGTCGCGAATCGATGATACGTGATCGAGTAGTGATGGGATTAGCTGACTCACAGAGAATTCAGAAGATGTGTGCAGTTCAGAATATGTCTCTTCATGATGCCATCAGAATATGTCGTTCAGAAGAAGCGGCACATCATGATTCATCAGTTATATTCGGACAACAGCTGAACAAATCGGAAAGCACAGTGAGCGTGATATAAACGCCACTGAGAATCAACAGAAAATAAAATCGTGTTCCTATTGCGGAGGCGCATGGCACAAGAAAAAACAGATTGTCCCGCAGTAAACAAAACATGTGCCAGGTGCCATAAAGCTGGACATTTTGCAAAAATGTGCAGAACACTAGAAACATTTCCTCGACAGAAAAATCGAGAAAAACGGGTAATTACTGTTATAGCTAGTACAAACGGCATCTCAGCTCCGAAAATCAATGTGCAGATTGTACCAAAGAAGAAACGACAGTCGAAATGTACGGTTCAAGCTCTGCCGGACTCAGGAGCCGATATATCAGTCGTGGGATTAGACGTTCTGAGACGCATTAAAATGGGTAGACACGAACTGTCTCCAGCTATGGCAGAACAAACAGAAGACCGTTCTCTCGGAACGTATGCGATGAACGTAACGTGTGGCACTACAACAGTGGAAGAAATATTCCATGTACTAGCTGGTGTAAAATGATTACTGCTGTCTTGGATCATATCTCGCGACCTAAAAATTTTGCCGGATAACTATCCAGAACTGCAAAATTCGGTAAACCGCATCAAATCACGAGATGACAATTCTCAAGTGAATGGAGAAGCAAAGCCCCTCCGCCCATCAGAAAATGAAAATGAGCTGGAGAGCACAAGATAATTACAAGAGAAGCTGGTGACAAAATATCACACAGTCTTTGACGGTCACCTAAAGCCAATGCCTGGAGAAAAATTTCGCATCACACTGAAAGAAGATGCAAAACCATTTTGCGTTGCAGCTCCAAGAAAAGTACCGTTCAACTTGCGAGAAAAACTCAAAGCGGAATTAGACACCCTGGTTGAAAAAGGTATCATCGCATGTACGACAGAACCATCAGAGTGGTGTGCTCCTATTGTGGTAACTCCAAAGAAAATTCAGATAAAATCCGTCTGTGCGTCGATTTATCTTTCCTCAACAAATATGTAGTGAGAGAACCATTCTCTTGTGAAACACCAGCAGAAGTGATCTCAAACATTCTGCAAAATCAGACGGGATTTTTTACGACTTTTGACTGAATAAAAGGGTATCGTCAATGTGAATTGGAGGAGAAAAGTCAAAACTTGACTAAGTTTCTCACGCCTTTTGGCATATAAAAGTTTTTGAGAGCACCGTACGGAATATCGTCAATATACGATCACTACAACCGGCGCATGCACGAATGTTTTTCGACAATGAACCATTTCTGTCGAGTGGTTGATGATGTTCTAGTGTACGACGATGATCTCAACAAACACTATAGACACGTCGAAGAATTCCTGCAATGCTGTCAAAATAATGGCGTTTATCTTAACAAGGACAAGTTTGTCTTTGGTTGGCAGTTAATCAAATTTGCTGGCCACGTGATAACCAGGACCGGGTACCATCTGGACTCTGATTTATGTCGCGCAATTGCAGAATTTCCAACATAAATTTATTAATATAAAAATAAATTTTTCTGGTTGACAGAACATGATCAAGCGTTTGAGAAAGCGAAGAAATTTCTCTCATCAGAAGCAACCCTGTCATATTACGACCCTAAGAAGCCCACTAACCTGACAACAGACGCAAGTCGATTGAACGGAATTGATTTCGTGCTCACGCAACAACAATCAGATGGGACATGGAAACCCGTTCAAGCGGGGTCAAGTTTCCTCACTGACACCGAATCAAGATATGCAGTCATTGAACTCGAGGCGCTGGCGATAGCATGGGAAAATGCGAAAATGTCGTACATTTTACTTGGTCCTGATACGTTTACAATTATTGTTGATCACAAACCTCTGGTTCCTATTTTCACCAGCAAGCGTCTGGCCGAGATTGAAAATCCCCGTATACAGAGAATCCGAATGAAGACAATGGAATAAAGTTTCAAGATCGTCTGGTGTAAGGGATCTGAAAACGTCACAGCAGATGCATTATCGTGATCGCCAATGGATTCGTCAAAACAAGAAGACGAACTGGCAGAAGCCGAAAATGAAGTGTCAGTATGCACGCTTTGTACACAATCAGCGAAAGAGGAACATTTCAACTTGAGACTACAACGGTTGAAAGAAGTATCAGACTCAGACTACGAGCTAAGAGTCCTGAACAAATATATACTGCAAGGATTTCCTTCTGCAAAAAGCGCGTTACCTGATGTGATCAAACCGTATTGGCCAAAACATTCCGATCTTTCTGTCGACGATGGCATGATTGTATGTGGTTGTCGCCTCGTCGTTCCACGGTCAATGAGACGGGAAATGCTGAAGCTTCTACACGAAGGTCATCAAGGTCAGGAAAGAGTGAAAGCGCGCTCGTCGCATCCTCTATTGACCAGGTATGGACTGTGAGATCAAAAAATCACGAAGGAATGCCGGAAATGTCAGGAGTTGTTGCCAGCACAACAAAAAGGAACGTACATTGCGCAACAGAAAGCCACTCGCCCATTTGAAATCATATCAGCCGATCTAGCACAGTATGGAGGGAAAAACGTCTTAGTAGTAGTTGATCAATACTCATCATGGACAACCGTAGCCAATTTGGGCGCTGATACTACTGCTGAAAATGTTATATGCAGATGCCAGGATACTTTCTGCATCAACGGAGTGCCTGATATTTGGTATAGTGATGGTGGACCTCAGTTCACATCTCACAAATTTCGCCAGTTTCTTTCGCGATGGGGGGTAGAACAGAGAATGTCTTCGCCAGGCTACCCATAATCAAACGGAAAAGCCGAGTCAGCAGTCAAAAGTGTAAAGAAGATGATTGCCAAGTGCTGGGATTCACAAGCAAAGGCATTATTAAGGCATATATAATGTATGTATATACATACATTATTATTATCTGTATACATACATTATTATTATGTATATACATACATTATTATTATGTATATACATACATTATTATTATGTATATACATACATTATTATTATGTATATACATACATTATTATTATGTATATACATACATTATTATTATGTATATACATACATTATTTATTTACATCATTTATATATACATTTTTTGATGGTCGCTGCTGATATTTCTTAATAAACCAACAATCGGTCAAACCGGTCTCCATCTTCCGAAAATTCGGTCAACTAAATGCCTTTTTTGTTGTTGTATGTGCGCTTATATAGGACATCGTTGGTTTGTCATATTTTCACACCGCGCACAGCGTTCAAATTCACACCAGTGTTCCATGGCTCACGCCAATGCCCGCGGCCGTTTTGGCGCCTAGCGCATGGGCGCGTCCAGCTCACCGCTTGTTGGGATCTTTGGGTGGGGAAAGCATCATTTTCTTCCGACTGTACATTGATTTTTTAGCGCATTGTTGTAATGTAGAGCACTTCTAAGAGCTGCGATTGCCTGTTGTCCGTATCATGCGCCAGTATTCCTATTTGTGCCAATATCTCTTCTCGGCTAATTGTTCTGTCATGCGCTGATGCACTATGGGTTTTGATGGCACCGTTGCTGAGATGGCAGGTCAAACGGTGCGACAGCGTTATTGTTGTCATCCCGATGTAGGAATGAGGTCCGCACCCTCATCGTGTTCACAGGTGTACCGGTAGACAACATGATGTCGCTGCAGCTTGTCTAGCTTCTCATTGCATGTTTTGTGGCGCAAAATCAGAGTTGATGTCTTTGTGAACGATATTAAATTATCCATATCACCTTTTTTCTCGATTCAGTGAGTCTCACCTTCTTCTCGATGATCTCCTTCATAACGCGTTCGTCGACGTTACGCACAGAAGGTATAATGTTTCTGCAGTATAAAGTGATAACTCTTGGGCGTCGCTCAAAGCAGTGTCTTCAAAATGCTTGTTCAGCGCTGCAGCAATCACGTCTGAAATTTGTTCGTTCGGACAACCGTTGTTGAGCAGCACCTGTGTGGTACACTCGAGCTCTGTAGCATTAGTTTCTATAGTTTCTATAGTTTCATTAGTTTCGGTTTCTTCAAAACGTTACACATTCGTGATTTATTAAGTAAGCTCTGCGGCGACCTTCAAAAACTCGCACGAGCGATAGAGACAACAACAACAAATAACAACAACAACAACAACATGTATTTGATATAGCGCACTTTCGAGGGCAAAGGCGCGACCAGTTATACAAGTATAGAGACATGTGGGCACATGGAGAGCGGTATGGAGACAAAAATATGGAGCACAAATCGACAGAAAGTACATGGGTGTTTGCAAAATTTAATACATACATACACACAAACACATGTACACGCACACATACACACGCACATACATACACATACACATATATACACATACATATGTGAATAACGTAATGGAATAGATAATTGTGGTGTGATCGTATGCAGTGAGAGAGAGAGAGTGTGTGTGTGAGGGATTGTGTTTGAGTGTGTCAACGTCTTATTGTGTCTATGTGATCGTGTATGGCTTAATTGTGTATAGCGTGCGAGTGTGTGTAGTTGTTTCGGTGTGCGTGTGTGTGTGTGTATGCGTTTAGTGAAATGTACATGCCCCGCGGCGGCGAGCGATTGACCGGCTCGCCGCTGATTGGTTGTGGCGGTGGGCGTTAGGCCTATGCGCGTGTGTATGTGCTCCCGTGTGTCACGGTGTGAGCTGGAAGTGGTGTTCGTGGTGCGGTTGGAGTTTGACGTCTTGTAGGCGCGCGTGGGGCATCACTGCCCCACGTGCGCCTGTCTGTAATTTATTTTAGTTTTGGTTTCTGCTACAAGAATATAATGGAAATAGAGAAAATAAATAATGGGAATAGAGAAAATATAGCAAAGTGAAAATTAAAAAAGAGATTAAAAAACATAGGATGTAAAATTATAAAAATAAAAATAAATGATAGATGGTCGTTCTGTAGCGAGTAGCTCTTCCACCCTTGTACAGGATATATTTTTCGTCCTGCTGGGTGTCTAGCCACCCTCCTCACTGGTGGGAACCTGTGGGGGAGCCGGTTTAGTCGCCGACCACTCGACTATGAGACTGGTTGTACTGACGATTAAGAAGATTGTACATTGCACGTCATCAATCCAGTGTAATCCCGTTTGTCTGAATATGTGGATGTGTGTGTATGCGTGTGTGCGTGTAATTACATTAATTCTCACTAACAGTACGATTTTCATTATTGACACTGTTGGTTTATGTATGCTTACTTGTTTGCTGTTCTGGAAAGTTCAAATTATCAGCTAATAAATTATTGAGAGCGACACACCTCTGAGTCGTATTAGATATATTCGATAAACCAATTTATGTACATGTGAAATTTATATGTTTTTTAATTGAAGTATTATATCAAAACGATATTAGAGTGACGTTTATTTATTTACTTGATCACTGTTGTTGCTGATTAACTACTTTTATACATTGTTTGTGATTATGAGCAGCAGTTTTTACATCTCACTTGCTTTCACTTCCAAAGCCATTTAAGGTTTTTAAGGTTTTTACTCTTCTTTCTGTATATGTTGATAATAAAGATGCATGGGGATTGCAGTAATCCAAATCGTCAGTTTCCCTTTACACCTTCTTCATTGATTTTAAAATAATAATAATAATTAGAGGTTTTCGTACAGTGTTACGGCTTCAAAAATACGTAGGGGTATTTGTGGAAGGGATTCATATGCTATTCAATTTGTGATGATAGCACGTTTAGAAAACAACTATCAGAAACAATTAACATGGGTATGTCGTGATTTGCAGTGTTGTATTTGCAGTGTGTTATTACAACCATAATCGGTTCTAGCTTTATGGGACCCTACACAAGCGACACGCAGAATATCAGTAAATTTTCAGATATCGAGATATGGGATACTTGTGAAGATTGTCAAAGAGTAATTCAAAGTTTTTATTGCTGATAGTGTAAATGAAAGGGATTATTTTGAACCATATGTCTAGCCTCTTGTGTATACACTATAACGTCTATAGCTATCAACGGCTCCGGTTATCTGTTAGCGACATACGAACATAGGACATAATGCTGTATCATCGTGTGCAGTGAGAGAGTGAGTGTGTGTGAGAGATTGTGTCTGAGTGCGTGAACGTGTTAGTGTGTCTATGTGTGATCGTGCATGGTTGAATTGTGTATTGCGTGCGAGAGTGTGTGAGCGAGTGTTTATAGTTGTGTCGGTGTGTGTGTGTGTTTGTGTTTGTCAAGTGTTGATGCCCCGCGGCGGCGATTGAGTGACCGGCTTGCCGCTGATTGGCTGTTTCGGTGGATGTGAGGCCTATGCGCTTGTGTATGTGTGTTTGGGTTTGTGTCTGTGGGTGTTTCTGTGCTCCCGTATGTCACGGTGTGAGCGTTGAGTCGTGTTGAAAGTGATGTAGGGTTGTAACGTCTTGTAGGCGCGTGTGGGGCACTGATGCCCACGCGCGCTTATTCGTAATACATTTTAGTTGTATGTTTTGTTACACATAACGTACGTATGAACACACGACATAACGTACGTACGAACATAACACATAACGTACAAATACAAAGGACTACAAACTGCACTGATGAAAACCACAATTACTAAACCCGTGCAAATGCTGTCATTCACGAAATAGACTGACTGCTGATAATCGAACACTCACTCGTAGGCAAATCTGCAACGATGGAAAATTTGATGACAACCAGACTGATATATTCCCTGAATGTTTTGATGTACGACTTATGACCGATCCTGTATAATGTGAGCATATGCAGTAGATTGACGGCATAGTGGTTTAATTGAAGGAAATGTTTACTTGGGCTAAGGATTTTCCCTACTGATTTTCCTCAGACTGTATACGTTCTGAGTTGCCTCACATTGACGTCGAGCTGGGTTTATTCCACATCGCAATAAGCTTATGTTGTATAAATTGTATGTGCTGGCAGCATGGGGTCACAAGGCAAGCCCCTGATGCTTGATGCTATTGCTTTCCAAGTGGAAGTTTGTTGCTTTCCAAGTGGAAGTTTGTTGCTTTCCAAGTGGAAGTTTCCAAGTGCTTTCCAAGTTGCTTTCCATGCTATTGCTTCCCCTGATGCTATTGCTTTCCAAGTGGTATGTGCACGTTAAACTCGTAATATCATTTACGTATGCGTTGTATATTATTATCTACCTATTTGCATATGAAATAAATTACATTGTGTGGTATTACATATATTACTTCATGTTTACCTGTACAACCAATTAGATACGAATAAACATGAACAAGCACACTAAAACACATACACGCAATTTTGTATGATAACTAGGTCTGTTATTTCATTGTGTATACATTTTAATTTATTTGTTAGGAAGGTTCAACTTGATGTTTATATGTAGGTGCAACATATTCTATGTTGTTGTGGCGTACTGCAATAAACAATTGAATTTTTTAATTATCAACTCACTGTCTTAGAGCTCTGTTATAGTGTATTTTTACATACATCACTTCATTCACTCACTATTACATCACTTCATTCACTTCATATGTTTACTTGGATAAGATAATTTGCCGTCTTTTCATGGTGAACCGTGAGCGGCATGTTTGTAACAATCCTGAAGAACCGAACTTCAAATCCATTCAAATGCAAACTCCATTGCTTTTCAATCATGCGTCGAAGAGTGAACACTCTTCTCAGGCAAAACTTTTAAAATGGCACGTGCATGCACATATTCATTCATTGCCCCAGCTAAATTACGTCTAATCTGAAGTGTCTCCATATCTATGCGTGTTTATTAATTTGTGTGTATATCAGTGTGTCTACTTGTTTGCGTAATGTGAGGGCTCGGGCCAGCGAGCTTGTATGGGTGTTACTCCAATAGATTGAAAACATTGTCAATACTGATTCGATACGGATGAAGCAGTTTCAATACCGATACTTCACTGTTTCAATAGTTTGAAGGTCGTGGGACTTCCGATGTATTATTTCCCCCTACTTTCATATCAGTATTCCCCACATGGCATATCTACATATTTGTCACGTTGAATACCCCACAACGTTTTTATTTACTCCATCATCAGAACCCTAATTTAACCCTGTTACATCGTCAATGAGCTTGCGCATTCAAGACGTATAAACCGTGCTTAAGAAATGGTTTAATCAAGGAAATGATAATATATATATATATATATATATATATATATATATATATATATATATATATATATGTATATTTATAAAAGAGATCCTCTGTGTGTGTGTGTGTCTGTGTGTCTGTCCAATCCTCCTTGGTCCATTTTCTATCAGCTATTATTTGGCCACCACTTGGCCTATCCGCTAACAATTTATACCATCACGTTGAAAATTTTCGTGTCTACACTTTAAAGTAAATTTTAAATTTCAAAAATGAAATCAAAAAAAGTTATAGCGGTGAAAAGACAAAATGAACCCTGAAAAATGCGAAAGTTTTGGTCAATTTTCTGAAGATTACTCCTCCTAAACCAGCAATAGTACAACTATACAAATTATACCACTGTGTAGATAATTTTCTGTTCTACTCAACGAATTATAATTTATACCCGAAAATTAAATATAAAACATGTAAAATGGAAAAAAATCAATATACATTCAAAATTTTATTTAAACTCCACGCGTCCGATTTTCTATACTTTTTTCTATATTTCTCAAACACTAATAATCACACATCTAAATAAATAATACTATCATGCTGGGAATTTTGTTTTCTACAACACGGTATAATTTTTAATTTTCCAAAGTGTATTAAAAAAGTGTTACGGCGGTGTGAAGACAAAATGACAAAGTCAAAAATGCAAAATTAGCACTGAAAAACGTGAATATTTTTGTCAATATTCCGCTATCTATTCCTCATAAACCAGCAATGGTACAGCTATAAAAATTATACTATTGTGTAGATAATTTTGTGTTCTACAAGAAAAGTTATAATTAATACCCACAAATGATACAAAAACGTGTAAAATTGGCAAAATTCTCAAATACATCCAAAATTGCACTTGAACACCGTGCGACTAAATTTTTTTCATTTTTCTACCTATTTCTCAAGAACTGATTGTCACACATTAAATTAAAGTATACCAACGTGCTAGAAATTATGTTTTCTTTAATACGGTATAGTATGTAATTTTCCAAAGTATATTTGAAGGAAGTTACGGCGGTGTAAAGTCAAAAGTACATATTGCCAATTTGACGGCTATTATGCGCACTTGCGATTACACAGGAATATACACCGATTAAATTTCACTTAAGCCCAATCACAATAAAGAAGTCATCATATTAGCTCCAAGCATGGATAGTGTGGTTTTATTGGGTACAGTTTAATTAATGCTACACTATACTGAATAGAAAGGCTTTAGTGTCCTCAATATTTACACATGAATTGTTCCGCACGACGGGCGGGTAAAATGCTACTGGGAACAAAGTAAACTACTGAATTTTACTGTGTCATTTAATTGGTTTAATTTCAAGTTGCATACGCTTAAGTTGCATAAGGATATGGGTTGTAATATCATGCAATGCCAACTATATGCATATGCTGTTTTAGCGGAAGCATTACTCTGGAATTATAGAGATGACAGAAAGCTGCATTGTATTGATAGTGTTACACTTCTGAATTACTACACACGAAGGACGGGTGTGAATTTGAGCAGTGTTGAAGGAAAAACCTTCGTCAATATTTAAAACAAGAATTTACAAATTTGACATTTTCTATTGGTCGTTTTTCATCAATTTTCTTTGTGTTTGTTTCGTGTTTGAGTTATGAATTATTCCGCACGACGGGCCGCTTTAAATATGAGGCGGGTTGTGGAAAAACATGTTTTCTAAATTGAAACATAAATTTCACATTTAGATTTTTATATTGGCAAAACTTTCCTATTGGTTTGTTTTTCTTTTTCAATTTACACTAATTTTTTAAGAATTGAATATTAATTATATTTTATGAACTGTTCCGCACGACGGGCGAGCTTAAATGTATCTATAAAGAGTGGGTTTATATGATAGCGAGGTATATGAGATTTTCCTAGCAGTAAATATTCTAGCGATAAATGTAGAATAGCTCTTAAGCAAACGATGTTGGAGAATGATGTGAACCATTAAATATATTTTGCGATCTGATGATATATGTATTAGGAATAATACGTAGCAGAATATAGATTGCATAATATAATATCGGCTGTAATATCAAGGGCTGTAATATCGGTGTAATCCAAAAAATATCAACTGTATGAATATGATGCATTAGTGGAAGAATTAACCGGGAATTATGAGATGATATTATGGAAAAAAATTCATTTATATACTGAAAAAATTCATTGTAATTTTGTGTTTACATTTCGAAATTATTCCTGACGACGGGCGGGCTCATGTATGAGGCGGGTTGACTGAATAATATGCCGTCAATTATTAGAATAAGAGTATGCAAATTCACAACAGGAATTTTCTATTGGTTTAGATTTTACAAATTAGAGTTTTCTATTAGACTGGCTGTTTGCATTTAAATATGTATTACTTTTGTTTTATTAATTGTTCCGCACGACGGGTGGGTTTAAACATTCAATTTTACCGTGTGAAATGAATCCATATACAAAACTCACGGGCTTGACTTCAAGATCCAGACTCACTAATGTAAATGTGACTTAAATGGTGTATAATTATATCGCATTATGCAACAAATGTTAATTTAGCTGCCTTACAGTTTGGTTCCGATACTATATTGGCGGGTTGAGAGAAAAGTATTGGTGGGCCGCGTGTTTGGGACCCCTGGGGTAGATAATCTCAGTCTTCTGATTACAAATTATGATCGAATCAGTATATTTTGTGATCACAAACTAAAAAGTTGAATCACCTCAGACTAGGCTGAGTGCGGTCAAGATTGTATGGTTGGGTTGGGTTGGGTAGGTTTGACTCAGGTTATATTGGGTTTTAATGATAGCGGAAAATATATCAATTTTAGCAATAAATATTATAGCGGTAAAAGTAAAATAGTACTAAAGCAAATGATGTCGGGGAATGATGTTAAGTAATAAATAGATTTTGGAAACCTTCTGATGAAAAGATTTCATCATTTTTCATTGTTTGTTTCGTGTTTGTGTTCTGAATTATACCACACGACGGGCAGATTTATATATCAGGCGGGTTGAGGGATAATATTTGTCAAAATAAGAACAAAAATATTCACGTTTAGACTTTTCTATTGGTTAAGATATTTATAGGTTACATTTTTTGGTTTTCAATTTATATTCATTATATTTTATGGATTTATATTCATTTATATTCAATTTATATTCATTATATTTTATGGATTTGATATGAATTTTATTGTATGAATTGTTCCGCACGACGGGTGGGTTTAAAAAAGTGTTTTTAGATCATTTTTTAAAATGGTTCATTTAAAAAAAGGTAATTTTTTTTTAATAAAAATGTTCCGCGGGCAGCAACTATAGACAATAGAACGTTCAATTTTCCCTGTAGAATTAATCCATACACAAAACCAATGGATTTGACTTCAAATATGAATTTTATTGTATGAATTGTTCCCCACGACGGGCGGGTTTAAAAAAAGTGTTTCCATTTTTTGGTTAATTTTTTTCAAATGGTTCATTTAAAAAAAGGTATTTTTTTAAAAATAAAAATGCTCCGCGGGCAGCGACTATAGACAATAGAACGTTCAATTTACCCTGTAGAATTAATCCATACACAAAACCAATGAATTTGACTTCAAGATGCAGAACGGATCGTGTTCGAGTTCTGAATTATTCAGCACGACGGGCGGGTTTAAAAATGACTCAGGCGGACTGAGGGGAAATATTTTGTCGAAATAAAAATAATTAAACTTATAATTTTCAATTGATTAATATTTTTATGAGTGTACCCTATTTCATTTTTATTTTTCCATATTTTTTTATGAATTGAATATGAATTTCATGTTATGAATTGCTCCGCACAACGGGCGGGTTTCAATGCTATATATATACATAAAGAAGAAATTATCTGTCTGTCTGTGTATGTATGCTTGAATATGAGGTGACATAATTGCGCTGGTTCATGGTTCGCTGGTTCAATGATCAGGGGCTTGAAACGCAAACGAAGCGATGGCTCATTTTTATGAAATAAAAATGTCCCGCGGGCAGCAATAAAACGTTCAATTTCACCGTATAGAATGAATTCATATACAAAACTAATGGATTTGACTTCAAGAACTAGAACGGATGGTGTTCGAGTTCTGAATTATTCCTCACGTCGGGCGGGTTTAAATATGAGGCGGGTTGAGTGAAAATATTTTGTCAAAATAAAATTAAAAATAATGAAATTTAGACTTTTAATTGATTAAGGTCTTCATGAGTTTGCCTTATTTATTTTTAATTTGCAATATTTTTATGAATTGTTCCGCACAACGGGCGGGTGTTAATGCTATATATATACATAAAGAAGAAATTATCTGTCTGTCTGTGTATGTATGCTTGAATATGAGGTGACATAATTGCGCTGGTTCATGGTTCGCTGGTTCAATGATCTGGGGCTTGAAACGCAAACGAAGCGATGGCTCATTTTTATGAAATAAAAATGTCCCGCGGGCAGCAATAAAACGTTCAATTTCACCGTATAGAATGAATTCATATACAAAACTAACGGATTTGACTCCAAGATCCAGAAAGGATCGTGTTCGAGTTCTGAATTATTCCGCGCGTCGGGCGGGTTTAAATGTGAGGCGGATTGAGGGAAAATATTTTGTCAAAAAAAAAATTAAACTTAGACTTTTCAATTTATTACAATTTTATGAGTGTGCCCTTTTTCATATTTAATTTTTCTATATTTTTTATGAATTAAACATCAATTTCATTTTAAGAATTGTTCCGCACAACGGGCGGGTTTTAATGCTAGTCTATATATATATAAAAGAGATCCTCTGTGTGTCTGTGTGTGTGTGTGTCTGTGTGTGTGTTCGACCCTCCTTGGTCCATTTTCTATCAGCTATTATTCGGCCACCACTCAGCCTACCCGCTAACAATTTATACCATCACGTTGGAAATTTTCTTTTCTACACTTTAGATTATATTTTAAATTTCAAAAATGAAATCAAAAACAGTTATAGCGGTGAAAAGACAAAATGAACCCTGAAAAATGCGAAAATTTTGGTCAATATTCCTACATCTACTCCTCATAAACCAGAAATGGTACAGCCAAACAGATTATACCACTGTGTAGAGAATATTCTGTTCTACGCGATAGGCTATAATTAATATCCAAAAATTAAATATAAAATATGTAAAAATGACAAAATTTCAGTCTACATTCAAAATTATATTTAAGCTCGACGCGTCCGATTTTCTGTATTTTTTTCTCTATTTCTCAGCAACTAAACATCACACATCTAAATAAATATTACCATCATGCTGGGAATTTTGTTTTCTACAGCACGGTATGAATTTTAATTTTCCAGAGCGTATTAAGAAAAAGTTACGGCGGTGTGAAGTCAAAATGACAAAGTCAAAAAGGCACTGAAAAACGCGAATATTTTGGTCAATATTCCGCTATCTATTCCTCTTAAACCAGCAGAGTTACAGTTATAAAAATTATACTATTGTGTAGAAAATTTTGTGTTCTACAAGAAACGTTTTAATTTATACCCACAAATGATACAAAAAACGTGTAAAATTGGAAAAATTCTCAAATACATCCAAAATTACACTTGAACACCGTGCGACTAAAATTAATTCATTTTTCTACCTATTTCTCAAGAACTATTTGTTACACATAAAAATAAATTATACCATTGTGCTGGAAAGTTTGTTTTCTACAATACGGTATAATTCTTAATTTTCCAAAGTGTATCTGAAGGAAGTTACGGCGGTGTAAAGTCAAATGGACATATTGCCAATTTGACAGCTATTATGCGCACTTGCGATTACACAGGAATATACTACTGTGTAGAGAATTTTGTGTTCTACAAGAAAATGCTTAATTTATACCCACAAATGATACAAAAAACGTGTAAAATTGGCAAAATTCTCAAATACATCCAAAATTACACTTGAACACCGGGTGACTAAAATTAATTCATTTTTCTACCCATTTCTCAGGAACTGTTTGTCATACATTAAAATTAATTATACCATCGTGCTAGAAATTTTGTTTCCTACAGTACGGTATAATTATTAATTTTCCAAAGTGTATCTGAAGGAAGTTACGGCGGTGTAAAGTCAAATTGTCATGTTGCCAATTTGACAGCTATTATGCGCACTTGCGATTACACATGAATATACACTGATTTAATTTCACTGAAGTCCAATCATAATTTACGCACTTGCGATTACACAGGAATATACTACTGTGTAGATAATTTTGTGTTCTACAAGATAAGCTATAATTTATACCCACAAATGATACAAAAAACGTGTAAAATTGGCAAAATTCTCAAATACATCCAAAATTTCACTTGAACACCGGCCGAATAAAATTTATTAATTTTTCTACTATTTCTCAGTAACTATTTGTTAAACATAAAAATAAATTATACCATCGTGCTAGAAATCTTGTTTTCTACAATACGGTATAATTTGTAATTTTACAAAGTGTATCTGAAGGAAGTTACGGCGGTGTAAAGTCAAATTATCATGTTGCCAATTTGACAGATATTATGCGCACTTGCGATTACACAGGAATATACACCGATTAAATTTCACTGAAGCCCAATCACAATTAAGAATTCATCATATTATCTCCAAGCATGGATGGTGTGGTTTTATTGCGTACAGTTTAATTAATGCTACACTATACTGAATATAAAGGCTTTATTGTCCTCAATAACGGAATATACTACTGTGTAGAAAATTTTGTGTTCTACAAGAAAAGGTATAATTTATACCCACAAATGATACAAAAAACGTGTAAAATTGGCAAAATTCTCAAATACATCCAAAATTACACTTGAGCACCGGGTGACTAAAATTTATTCATTTTTCTACCTATTTCTCAAAAACTAATTGTGACACATTAAAATGAATTATACCATCGTGCTAGAAATTTTGGTTTCTACAATACGGTATAATTCTTAAATATCCAAAGTGTATCTGAAGGAAGTTACGGCGGTGTAAAGTCAAAATGTCATGTTGCCAATTTGACAGCTATTATGCGCACTGGCGATTACACATGAATATACACTGATTTAATTTCACTGAAGTCTAATCACAATTGACGCACTTGCGATTACTCAGGAACATACTACTGTGTAGAGAATTTTGTGTTCTACAAGATAAGCTATAATTTATACCCACAAATGATACAAAAAACGTGTAAAATTGGCAAAATTCTCAAATACATCCAAAATTACACTTGAACACCGGGCGACTAAAATTAATTCATTTTTCTACCTATTTCTCAGGAACTATTTGTTACACATAAAAATAAATTATACCATCGTGCTAGAAATTTTGTTTTCTACAATGCGGTATAATTTGTAATTTTGCAAAGTGTATCTGAAGGAAGTTACGGCGGTGTAAAGTCAAAATGTCATGTTGCCAATTTGACAGATATTATGCGCACTTGCGATTACACAGGAATATACACCGATTAAATTTCACTGAAGCCCAATCACAATTAAGAATTCATCATATTATCTCCAAGCATGGATGGTGTGGTTTTATTGCGTACAGTTTAATTAATGCTACACTATACTGAATATAAAGGCTTTATTGTCCTCAATAACGGAATATACTACTGTGTAGAAAATTTTGTGTTCTACAAGAAAAGGTATAATTTATACCCACAAATGATACAAAAAACGTGTAAAATTGGCAAAATTCTCAAATACATCCAAAATTACACTTGAGCACCGGGTGACTAAAATTTATTCATTTTTCTACCTATTTCTCAAAAACTAATTGTGACACATTAAAATGAATTATACCATCGTGCTAGAAATTTTGGTTTCTACAATACGGTATAATTCTTAAATATCCAAAGTGTATCTGAAGGAAGTTACGGCGGTGTAAAGTCAAAATGTCATGTTGCCAATTTGACAGCTATTATGCGCACTGGCGATTACACATGAATATACACTGATTTAATTTCACTGAAGTCTAATCACAATTGACGCACTTGCGATTACTCAGGAACATACTACTGTGTAGAGAATTTTGTGTTCTACAAGATAAGCTATAATTTATACCCACAAATGATACAAAAAACGTGTAAAATTGGCAAAATTCTCAAATACATCCAAAATTACACTTGAACACCGGGCGACTAAAATTAATTCATTTTTCTACCTATTTCTCAGGAACTATTTGTTACACATAAAAATAAATTATACCATCGTGCTAGAAATTTTGTTTTCTACAATGCGGTATAATTTGTAATTTTGCAAAGTGTATCTGAAGGAAGTTACGGCGGTGTAAAGTCAAAATGTCATGTTGCCAATTTGACAGCTATTATGCGCACTGGCGATTACACATGAATATACACTGATTTAATTTCACTGAAGTCTAATCACAATTGACGCACTTGCGATTACTCAGGAACATACTACTGTGTAGAGAATTTTGTGTTCTAGGTTAAATGGTTAAATGCCTAAGTGGCAGCTGCTACACGGGAAGAAGCCGAAGCTTATGAACACACAGGCGTGCCCCGTGCAGCTCGCTGCTACCGCAGAACCGACCCTCTCCACGCTATGGCGCCACAAGGACGTAAGACGTATTAGAGAGGGCCACCTCCCCAGAATGCATGGCACAACTCATGACTGATATCTGGTACCATTTACTGCTGGGTTGACAGGGGCTGTGGGATTGTAGAATTCGCCCAATGAAATTCTGCTCCGCCGGGTTTCGAACCACGGACCTCCCGCTTGTGAGGCGGGCGTGCTAACAACTGCACCACGGAGTCCAAGATAGAGCTACAAGATAAGCTATAATTTATACCCACAAATGATACAAAAAACGTGTAAAATTGGCAAAATTCTCAAATACATCCAAAATTACACTTGAACACCGGGCGACTAAAATTAATTCATTTTTCTACCTATTTCTCAGGAACTATTTGTTACACATAAAAATAAATTATACCATCGTGCTAGAAATTTTGTTTTCTACAATATGGTATAATTTGTAATTTTGCAAAGTGTATCTAAAGGAAGTTACGGCGGTGTAAATTCAAAAGGACATATTGCCAATTTGACAGCTATTATGCGCACTTGCGATTACACAGGAATATACTACTATGTAGATAATTTTGTGTTCTACAAGATAAGCTATAATTTATACCCACAAATGATACAAAAAACGTGTAAAATTGGCAAAATTCTCAAATACATCCAAAATTACACTTGAACACCGGGTGACTAAAATTTATTCATTTTTCTACCCATTTCTCAGGAACTGTTTGTCATACATTAAAATTAATTATACCATCGTGCTAGAAATTTTGTTTTCTACAACACGGTATTATTCTTAATTTTCCAAAGTGTATCTGAATTTTCCAAAGTGTATCTGAAGTGTTATGAATTGCTCCGCACAACGGGCGGGTTTTAATGCTATATATATATATATACACAAAGCTATATGCTATGCTATATAATGCTATATATATATGTACATAAAGAAGAAATTATCTGTCTGTCTGTGTATGTATGCTTGAATATGAGGTGACATAATTCCGCTGGTTCATGGTTCGCTGGTTAAATGATCAGGGGCTTCAAACGCAAACGAACCGATGGCTCATTCTTATGAAATAAAAATGTCCCGCGGGCAGCAATAAAACGTTCAATTTCACCGTGTAGAATGAATTCATATACAAAACTAATGGATTTGACTTCAAGATCCAGAACGATCGTGTTCGATTTCTGAATTATTTCGCACGTCGGCCGGGTTTAAATATGAGGCGGGCTGAGTGAAAATATTTTGTCAAAATAAAATTAAAAATTATGAAATTTAGACTTTTCAATTGATTAAGGTTTTTATGAGTTTGCCTTATTTATTTTTAATTTGCAATATTTTATACCGTATATTATATATTAATACCGTTTTCTTCGAGCTGTATATTCAGCGTCGGCTTCAGCTGGGTGATATATACCGCATCTAACATACACAATCGCCGTGCGTCGTTTTCGCGGGCCAAAACCTGTGTTCCTTCGACGATGTCTTGACGTGTGATTTTCTTGTCATGCGCAGAACTGAAATTCCTCTTGATTGCACCGTTGTTGAGGTGGCAAGTCAGCCGCCGCGACAGCGTCGTCGTCTTCATGCCAATGTATGTGTGAGGTCCACAACCCTCGAGGTTGCATTGAAATAGGTACACGACGTGATGCTGCTGAAGCTGCTCGGGCTTGTCACTCTCCGGCTTGTTTCGAAGAGCCAATTTTACTGTTTTTCGTGTGTTGTAATTAATAACAAGTTTAAGGACATATGAGACGTCATATCTGAGACGTTGAACAAACATTTCAAAACGGACGCGTCGACCGGTCCAAACGATCAGTGTATACAATTATACTACAAAAACATAATGTCGACAACACACAGAGTGGACGAGCGTTTGATGAGAGATATTGTGACCAAAAATGTGACAGCCTGTGACGACAATACTCGAGTAAAACTTGTTATTGATTACAACACACAAAAAACAGCAAACTTGGTTCTTCGAAACAAGCCGGAGAGTGACATGCCCGCGCAGCTGCAGCAGCATCACGTCGTGTACCAATTTCAATGCAACGTCGAGGGGTGTGGACCTCACACATACATTGGCATGACGACGACGACGCTGTCGCGGCGGCTGACTTGCCACCTCAACAACGGTGCAATCAAGAGGCATTACAGTTCGGCGCATGACAGAACGTAACGTTACGTAATATAGGGAAGTTGATGAGTTACCTGAATAGAAGCGATCAGAAATTGGCTAGAGACAATTTTCACAATTTTCTTTTTGGAATCGACCAAAAAGAAAATTGCTAAATGCGAAATAGCAATCCAGTTTAATCTCGTTTGCAAGCGCGAATATATATATATATATATATATATATATATATATATATATATATATATATATATATATATATATATATATATATACTAGCATTAAAACCCGCCCGTTGTGCGGAACAATTCATAAAAATAATGCATCCATAGTCTTTCGGTCCAATTTGATTTGATGCTGCTGGCGGTAGTGCCTGGCCACACCTTCAAGACGGAGCCATTGCCAGGCACTACCGCCAGCAGCATCAAATCAAATTGGACCGAAAGACTATGGATGAGAAAACCGAAATCATTTACAGAGAAAATGATATCCGTAGGCTAAGAATAATTGAAGCTGTATATATTAATAAAAATAAATGTGAAATTAACATTCAACAACAGCCAGATGTCGCCCTCCCATCCATGCGACACCAATCGACCTTGGCACATAGGTGCTAATTTTGTAACGACCGTTTGCCGCATAGGTGTCATTATGTAGGTGCCACATTGGCACATGAGTGATATATTGTCTCACCTTGTATATAAACACCGTTTATCGTGTACTGTTTGATATTGTGTATTTTGTTTTGTATTGTGTTATATCTACTTCTCCTGACGATCGCTAGTGATAGCCGAAAGGTACCTCGAGGAATAAACTACAGTGAACAACTGAGTGTGTTGTCTCCTGAACACAGAAAAATCGTGCGAAGCATAGAGAAGTTATCGTACCAGCACAACAGTGCCCAGATTGCTGTTGATTTCAACAAATCGTGCATATATATATATATATATTCTCTCTCAAACAAACGAGATTAAAATCGATTGCGCATTCGCAGTTGACTAGTTTTTTCCGCGTTGTTTCGATATTCCTTGCGAGTTGCTGGTCTCTTTTGTCAAGTCTGTTCAGCAATTGACCGATGTTTTGCTGGCGTAATATTTCGGAGTTAACTATCTCCATTCTCACACACTGGTAGACATTGGTGGTATTTATTCCTCGAGACGTCTTTCGGCTAACATTAGCCATCTTCAGGAGTTACACTGACCAGAAATTCAAATTACAGTGCTAAGATACAATACAAAACATGAAATCGTTAAACACGTGCTTAAATATACAGGGTACCTCTCATGCGACAACAGTTGAAATTTAACAATTAAAACACAATACAATTATTACATGAAAGATATATATACATATATACACATATATCCACACACATACATATACATGCATGCATATACACACAAAAATATACATACATACACACATACATATACATATATATCGGCGTCGTCACGCTTGTGCTGCAGCAAGGGCACACCCAGTCGGCTCAGACCGTGGGGCTTTCTGAGTCGGTAAAATGCCGTTTTCTTCAACTTGCACGTTCATGGCTGGTCTCAAGTTGGTGATGTATGTTGTTGTTGATGATGGTTACAAGCTGGTGATGGTTACATCACCAACTTGAGACCAGCCATGAACGTGCAAGTTGAAGAAAACGGCATTTTACCGACTCAGAAAGCCCCACGGTCTGAGCCGACTGGGTGTGCCCTTGCTGCAGCACAAGCGTGACGACGCCGATATATATGTATATGTATGTGTGTATGTATCTATGTATATTTTTGTGTGTATATGCATGCATGTATATGTATGTGTGTGGATATATGTGTATATATGTATATATATCTTTCATGTAATAATTGTATTGTGTTTTAATTGTTAAATTTCAACTGTTGTCGCATGAGAGGTACCCTGTATATTTAAGCACGTGTTTAACGATTTCATGTTTTGTATTGTATCTTAGCACTGTAATTTGAATTTCTGGTCAGTGTAACTCCTGAAGATGGCTAATGTTAGCCGAAAGACGTCTCGAGGAATAAATACCACCAATGTCTACCAGTGTGTGAGAATGGAGATAGTTAACTCCGAAATATTACGCCAGCAAAACATCGGTCAATTGCTGAACAGACTTGACAAAAGAGACCAGCAACTCGCAAGGAATATCGAAACAACGCGGAAAAAACTAGTCAACTGAAAATGCGCAATCTATTTTAATCTCGTTTGTTTGAGAGAGAATATTCTACCTGGCTACACCAACTTCATATATATATATATATATATATATATATATATATATATATATATATATATATATATATATATATGTATATATTTAGATCCAAAATGTATGGAGTACTCACGTGTCTGGTGGATAAATGATATAAGATGAAGTTGAACTTCTTCAGACACAAGTATGTATTTTTTTACCACAACGTTTCGCCTTACGGCTTTATCAAGCAGTGATAACACATCGTCAACCATTGTAAGAAACCAATTTCACAAAAATATGTTAAAACACGAGATCATACATTAATTGGATATCTGACATAAAAATATATATATATACAAATAGAATTTAAGGATATACTCTGTTGTCTCAAAACTTGCAGTTGAGATCAAGTCCTCTGCAGCCGTTCATCAATTTACTGGGTTCCACTTCCCGTATATATGCGGCCTCAACGTATTTTCTCTGGATGTGATTTCTCAGACCTTCATGTATTATTGACCTTGATCCTTGCGGGGTTCGTCTGATGGTCCTCTCTGAAATGTTGTACGACTGCACTATTAAGTTTAGGATTAGTGTGCTCTATGATTTTAGTTTTGATAGGTCGGGCCGTTTCCCCAATGTATATTTTATGACACATGCCACATTCGATTTTGTAGATCAAGTGGTTTTTCCAGCACTGTTCCTTTTTGTTAGCCATATGGCATGTGTTACATTTTTCTGGGCAACCCAGTTTTTCTTTTGGAGGTCCAACGATACTTTTTAGAGGTCGACCAGCATCGAACCATACCCGAACCTTATCAGACAATCCTTTGCGTCTCAGAAGAGCCTTACATTGACGTTTTTGCGCTTCCCCGAGAAATGGCATTTTCAAATAGTAGAGATTCTTGTCTAAATTTATCTTTTGTTTTCGTTCTGACTCGATGGCTCGTTTTTCAATTTGTTTTATAGCATGATGGGGGTAGTCATTTTGTTTCAAACGCTGTTTTACTTTGCCAAGCGATATGCTCATATCCTGTGGTGTTATCGACCTCCTACAAGCCCTCACAAATTCACCATGTGCAACTGAATGTTTTGCTTGCCTAGGTCCATGGGAATGCCAGTTCATAATAGAGCCACTGTGAAACGGCTTCATATATAGTTCAATTGTGAATTGATCACCGTCGTATTTCACTTTGCAGTCCAAGAATGGGAGGGATTTGTCTGATGAAACTTCCATTGTGAATTGTATGGAGGAACAGACAGAATTGGCGACTTCAAGAAGATGTTCAGGATCAATGTCGTCGTACCACACAACAAAGATATCATCGATGTAGCGTTTCCACAGAACGATGTATGGTAGCTTTGCTTGGATCTGTCGTTTAATATAATCAGCGTATATGATCGCTAGTTGTGGAGCCATCGCATTACCCATAGACAATCCATTGGTTTGTTCATAGCTGTTGCCGTCATGTATAACAACATCGTTTGACATTGCTAGACGAATTAGTTCTATAACATCGTCGGTTTTTATCATGCAGATAACATTTTCTTTTTATTTGTTATTATCCAAAAATATTCTCATCACATCATATAGACCGAGCTCTTCTTTTGTCGAATTTCGTGGAATATTTCCATATAGATTTTTCACATCTAGAGATGCAAATCCTTTTACTCCGGTTTGCTTGATGGTTTGTATCCATGAAAAAAAACCATTTGTACTTCTGATGTGTGCAGGAATAACGTCCAAAAAGCTGTCCAATTGCTTAGAAAAAGACTGAGCCAATTTAGTAGCAGGTCCATCAATAGATGCGACGATAGGTTTCCTTCTTAGTTGTCCATTTTTATGATCTTTGGGCAGAATGTACGTACTGCTCGGCATTGGAAAACTGCATTTGATGCTATTGATGTACTTTTCAACTTGTTCATTATTTTTGTATTTGCTTGATATTGTGCCAAGTTTCCTATTGAAATTTACCTGTCTTGGAGATGGTAATACCGTTGGAATTTTCGTAATGTTTTCTGTATTAACGGTGGCTTCAGATAACATTTGTGCGTACTAATTTTCCTTCATTGCAATGAGACGACCAGTTTTATCCGGAAAAAGCACTTGATCTACAAAATCGAATGTGGCATGTGTCATAAAATATACATTGGGGAAACGGCCCGAACTATCAAAACTAGAATCATAGAGCACACTAATCCTAAACTTGATAGTGCAGTCGTACACCATTCCAGAGAGGAGCATCAGACGAACCACGCAAGGATAAAATGATCAATAATACATGAAGGTCTGAGAGATCACATCCAGAGAAAAGACGTTGAGGCCGCATATATACGGGAAGTGGAACCCAGTAAATTGATGAACGGCTACAGAGGACTTGATCTCAACTGCAAGTTTTGAGACAACAGAGTATATCCTTAAATTATATTTGTATATAAATATATATATACATATGATGTTGGTGTAGCCAGGCAGTAAATTTTCGCGCTTGCAAACGAGATTAAACCGGATTGCTATTTCAAATTTGGCAATTTTCTAAATGTGAAAATTGTGAAAATGTGAAATGAAATGTGAAAATGTGAAAATCACGTCGTGTACCAATTTCAATGCAACGTCGAGGGTTGTGGACCTCACACATACATTAGCATGAAGACGACGACGCTGTCGCGGCGGCTGTTTTGCCACCTCAACAACGATGCAATCAAGAGGCATTTCAGTTCGGCGCATGACAGAAAAATCACACGTCAAGACATCGTCGAAGGAACACAGGTTTTGGCCCGCGAAAACGACGCACGGCGATTGCGCATGTTAGAGGCGGTATATATCACCCAGCTGAAGCTGACGCTGAATATACAGCTCGAAGAAAACGGTATTCTGCCAACTCACCGAGCCCCCCTGTTGGAGCAAAACTCGACGCGCCCCTGCGATAGCCAGCCAACACCACTTTCACACCTACCAGACAATGGCACCTAGGAGTGACACCTGGTTGCTGACATAAATAGCATGTGAATAATTGTTTGAATGTTGTAGTGATTGTGTATTGGTATTTGCGTTGTTATTGTGTTCTCATGTGATTTGTGTCTGATGATGGAGTCTGGTAACTCCAAAACGTTACGAAATATAGGGAAGCTGTTGAGGTGTCTGAATTGAAGCGATCAGAAATTGGCTAGAGACATGGAATCGACCAAAAAGAAAATTGCTAAATGTGAAATAGCAATCCAGTTTAATCTCGTTTGCAAGCGCGAATATATATATATATATATATATATATATATATATATATATATATATATATATATATATATATATATTATGTCAGATATCCAATTAATGTATGATCACGTGTTTTAACATATTTTTGTGAATTTGGTTTCTTACAATGGTTGACGATGTGTTATCACTGCTTGATATATATATATATATATATATATATATATATATATATATATATATATATGCATGCTCTGTTAAATTCTACAGCATTTTCTGTGTTGTTTCTTTTGTATGAACATTTCTCTATACGTCTCACCAGCTTCTTCTGGTTCTCAGAGAGCTTTACCAGTAGTACCGAAAAACTCATTTTTGCCCGAGGCACCTTTCGACATATATTAATGTCATCTTCAGGGGCATATATATACACATAACAATCGTAAATAAATATACACTAAACTGAAAATCAAATTTGAATGAGACGTTAAATACTCTAGAAAATTCCAATATAAAAGTATATAAAATTCATGCCGAGTGCACATTTGCACTGCCGTTTGATCTAGATAAATTCTGGCTAGGTGCAGGATGTTGTGATGCGCTTCTCTGTTGGTTGTTGATGTTGTTTTGCTGTCTAATAGATGGAAGAATTACGTCAGGCTGTTGTTGGACGTTTATAGTTGGTTTCCGCGTACAAATCAACACTGCCTCTATCATTTTGAGCTTTCTGATGTTATGCTCCTGGCAAATGACGGATGTATTGTCAGTGAGGATTGTTCTGTTGAGCTTGATCTTATGCTCTTGCGCGTAGTGCCGAAAAATAGCGCCGTCGTGCAAGTGAGCAGTGAGTCGCTTGTGCAAAGTTGTTGTTGTGTGGCCGATGTATTCAGAATTACGGAGACTGCAGTCTCCAGTTTGGCATTTATGTGAATACACGACGTTCACTTTTTGCGTCTCTTCGGTCCTTGGTAGGCAGCTATTCTTGACAATCGACTGGTATGTTTTTCGAGTTTTGTAGTAAATGACTAGTTTAATTTTTGTTTCTGGTTGACATGGAGTAACGTGTTTCCTAATGATTTTCTGAAGTGCAGTCTCGTCTTGTTTATAATTTGAGCTCATAGTGTTTCTGTAATATATATCACGTCATTCATAACATCGGTGCAAGTGAAATCCACAAATCTAGGTTTTTGCATGAATGCAAAGAGTGAATGCCCAGAGCAATACAAACGCAGTGTAATTAGCTCGTACATCAAGAGGGCGCTAACTCACTGTTCAACATGGACTAATACAGACGCGGAAATCAATAGAGTCGGCAAATTATTGACTAATAATGGCTACACACAAAAAGACATCGATGACGTAATCAGACAAAAACTACATGACTTCATAATTACGAATGAAAACAACCGAGACAGAGACCAAGATACACTCAAATTATATTACAGAAACACTATGAGCTCAAATTACAAACAAGACGAGACTGCACTTCAGAAAATCATTAGGAAACACGTTACTCCATGTCAACCAGAAACAAAAATTAAACTAGTCATTTACTACAAAACTCGAAAAACATACCAGTCGATTGTCAAGAATAGCTGCCTACCAAGGACCGAAGAGACGCAAAAAGTGAACGTCGTGTATTCACATAAATGCCAAACTGGAGACTGCAGTCTCCGTAATTCTGAATACATCGGCCACACAACAACAACTTTGCACAAGCGACTCACTGCTCACTTGCACGACGGCGCTATTTTTCGGCACTACGCGCAAGAGCATAAGATCAAGCTCAACAGAACAATCCTCACTGACAATACATCCGTCATTTGCCAGGAGCATAACATCAGAAAGCTCAAAATGATAGAGGCAGTGTTGATTTGTACGCGGAAACCAACTATAAACGTCCAACAACAGCCTGACGTAATTCTTCCATCTATTAGACAGCAAAACAACATTAACAACCAACAGAGAAGCGCATCACAACATCCTGCACCTAGCCAGAATTTATCTACATCAAACGGCAGTGCAAATGTGCACTCGGCATGAATTTTATATACTTTTATATTGGAATTTTCTAGAGTATTTAACGTCTCATTCAAATTTGATTTTCAGTTTAGTGTATATTTATTTACGATTGTTATGTGTATATATATGCCCCTGAAGATGACATTAATTGTAGGTTTTATGTTAACAAACGTGTAGAAGTGTATGCTTACTTTTATCATTATGTGTGTGTGTGTGTGTGTGTGCTTGCGTTGTGTAGAAGTGTATGCGTACATTTATCATTGTGTGTGTGTGTGTGTGTGTTTGTGGTGCGATCGGAGTGTGACGTCTTGTAGGCGCGCGTGGGGCGGTGATGCCCACGCGCGCCTGTCTGGAATATAATTTAGATTTTTGTTTTCTACAAGCTATTTCGGCAACATGGAGCGAACTGAACAAACGCTGCAGTCACAAGTCGTCGGTGGGAGTTCATCACTTGACATTCGGCTTATACCTGAGTATGACGGCAAAAGCGACCCGTCAGAGTGGCTCGGAAAGGTGAGAAAGATGTGTCGGCTGAGAGGCGTCACCGATGTGGCAACGGTCGTCATGATGAGGTTGACCGGGAATGCTTACGCCGTAGTTGATCGTCTCAGCTCTGACGACCAGCTCAACATGGAGAAGGTGTGCTTTGCGCTACAGCGAGCTTTTGGGGCCGACCCGTATGTGTCTCTGGACCGATTCGTGGACCGTAAACTTCGGGACGGTGAGGTTGTGGATGTGTTCGCATCGGACCTGGAGAAGTTGGGCACCTGTTGTGGCATCACTGCAGACATCACGTTGAGGTGTGCATTCGTCAGGGGTCTACCTGTCAAGGTGAGAGAAGTATTAAGGGCTAATGCCAATTTGGATGGGATGATGTTCAAAGAGGTCATTGAGAGAGCAAGGACAATTATTTCAGATATGAGCAGCGTGGCGCCCGGCTTGAGTTCAACGACGAATTGTGTACTTGGAGCAGGCCCCAAATGTTTTAATTGTGGTCGCGTAGGTCATATATCGAGAAATTGTAGGAGCAAGAAGTCGTTTGGAAACATCACGTGTTATCGATGCGGAGAAAAGGGACATGTGCAGGCGTCGTGCCCGTTAAACGAGTAGGAGAGGCGGTGTGCGCCAGCCTCCTCTCCAAAACAATACACAAGGCGCTTGTGACTGTCGTCGCCGAGGTAAACGGTGTGTCCTGTCCAGTGCTGGTTGACACCGGATGCACCAGAAGCTTAATACACATGTCATTGTGCGGGAAAAAAGTTGACAGGTCGACTGTCAGTGTGTACGCAATGAATGGAGGGATGATTCGGTGCGCAGGGGAGAGTAACGTAGTGCTGCGCGTGGACGGTAAATCAGTTGAGCTAAAAGCTATTGTGGTTACAGAGTGCTTGTTCGATTATCGTTTTGTGGCTGGACTAGATGCTATGTCGCTGCTGGGTGGTCTTTCGTTGTCAGCGGACTTAAGGCCAGTGTTTGGTGTTGCATGTGGAGCGCGCCATGATCTGCACGATGAAGTGAATCCTTGCAATAAGAACCTGGAAGTCGACGAGACAGATTTTACAGTTGTATATGACGCGTCAGACAAATCGTGGACAGCGGAATGGAAGTGGGCTGGCGGAGAAGGTCCGAGTGTTTTGAAAAACCATGTGGAGTCGTATCGCCTGGACGCTGGTATTCAAGGGGCTTTTGATGACGAGTTACGGTGTTGGATGGAGAATGGCTGGCTCGTGAAGTACGACGAAGGAAGACTTGGCCCTGCGAGGGGACTGATACCGCTGATGGCTGTGCCGCAGCGGAATAAGGTAAGACCAGTAATGGACTTCAGGGAGTTGAATTCTTTCATAGATGCTCATACCAGGGACGCTGATGTTTGTGCTGATGCTTTGAGGAACTGGAGGAGGTTAGGAGATAATGTTGCTGTCTTGGATTTGAAGAAGGCGTATTTGCAGATTAGAATTCATCCTAGTTTGTGGCCATATCAAACTGTAATGATTAAAGGTGAAAGATACTGTCTTACAAGATTGGGATTTGGGTTGAATGTAGCTCCGTTGATTTTGAAGGCAGTGCTCAAAACCGTGATAAAATTGGATGAGCGGGTTGAATCAGGAGTTGTCCCGTATGTTGACGATATGCTGGTAAATAAAAACTTGGTCAGTGTTGAGCACGTGAGGAAACATTTGTGTGAACATGGATTGGTGTGTAAGGACAGTGAGAGCGTCGAAGCTGGGACTAGGCTTCTGGGTTTGTGGGTTTCACAGGAAGACCAAGAATTGAGATGGTCGCGTGACGGTGGTGTGTGTACGTTACCTGAACGCGTGACGCGTCGGACGGTGTTTTCTGTCTGCAGCAAATGGACAGGGCACTATCCAGTTTGTGGGTGGTTACGTGTGGCCACTGCATATATCAAGAGAATCGCAAGTGAAAGCAGCAGTTCATGGGATGAAGAAATAAAAGGTGAATTTCTTCAAGAGTGTCTCCAAAGCGTCTCGAATGATCTGGCAAAACATGACCCTGTGCGTGGTCGATGGGCGGTGCGAGGAGAAAAAGCTCGAGTGTGGGTCGATGCAAGCAACCTTGCTCTTGGAGCTGCAATCGAGGTGGATGGCGAGATTGTTGAGGACGGCAGCTGGCTGAGGAAAAACAACGTACAGCACATTAACATGGCAGAACTGGAGGCAGTCATAAAAGGTCTAAATTTGGCTCTCGTGTGGCACTTTAACGAAATTGAGCTAATGACTGATTCTGAGACTGTTGCTCGATGGATGTCTGATCTTTTGAGTGATAAATCGCGTCTGCGCACAAAAGCGGCCGGAGAAATGCTCGTGCGCAGAAGACTGGATATTGTCAAATGTCTCATTGACGAGTATCAGTTGAAAGTGAGCGTGAAGCTAGTTTCATCGAGAGAAAACAAGGCAGATCGACTTACTCGTGTGCCCAGGAAATGGCTAGAAAACAGATGTGCATGTGAAAATGAGCACGCAGTATCATGTTGCGCAGTGATGGTGAAATCAGAAGATCACATCCGCAGGGTGCACCACGAGATGGGACACCCAGGAGTCAAGCGAACTCTCTATTTTGTAAGAAGGTCTGGAAATAACGCAAGTCGTAGAGATGTTGCAAAAGTGGTGTCGACATGCGAGGTGTGCAAATCCATTGATCCACCATCAGTGAAGTGGAAAAGAGGGCAACTGAGTGTGGATAAGATGTGGGAACGGTTAGCCATGGACATAACGCACTTCAGAGGCAAGATGTATTTGACACTAATTGACTGTGGTCCTTCTCGATTTGCTGTCTGGAGGGAGTTGCGGTCTCACGGTGTTGAACACGTGATCGAGAAGCTGCAGGAAGTGTTTTTTGAACGTGGCCCACCAGTGTCTATTCTCACAGACAATGAAACGTCATTTCGCAGTCAAAGGTTCGGCCACTTTGTTAGGGAATGGGGAGTGAGTCTGAGATTCAGATGCGCCTACGTGCCGTCTGGCAACGGAATTGTTGAGCGTAATCATAGAACAGTGAAGGTCATTGCCGCGAGAAAAGGATGTGCGGTTGCTGAAGCTGTCTATTTGTATAACGTCGCACCGTTAGACGATAGCTCCGCCAGCAGTTCGCCCGCTTCGTTATTGCACAACTACGAGGTGAGGACGAAATGTGACCAGGCGTCGCCGGAGGTGAGAGATGCAGCCGCGTCGAAATATATGGTGGGCGATTTGGTCTGGGTGAAGCCGCCAAGTGCCAGATGTACTGATAAATATGCTGAAGGTGTGGTGACTGGTGTTGTTTCTGCCCAGTGTGTGCAGGTGGACGGGACGAACAGACACATTCGTGATTTGAGACCAAGACTTGCAAGCGAAGCTGAGAGACAGACGAAGGATGTGGAGGAGTTCGTGGAGGAGACAAAGGAGGACGATGAGGAGGAACTCATCGCGTGGTTTCCTGTGGCGCCGCAGACAAGTGCGTGTGATGACGAGAGTAACCAGATCAGCCTGGCGCAATCCCGTGAGAACGTTCCGATCCGGAGATCAGAACGAATTCGTGCAAGGCGTGGAGGCGGTCGAGTGTGCTATCTATGTGATTGTAACAATCAGGAGGAGGTGTAGGTTTTATGTTAACAAACGTGTAGAAGTGTATGCTTACTTTTATCATTATGTGTGTGTGTGTGTGTGTGTGCTTGCGTTGTGTAGAAGTGTATGCGTACATTTATCATTGTGTGTGTGTGTGTGTGTGTTTGTGGTGCGATCGGAGTGTGACGTCTTGTAGGCGCGCGTGGGGCGGTGATGCCCACGCGCGCCTGTCTGGAATATAATTTAGATTTTTGTTTTCTACATTAATATATGTCGAAAGGTGCCTCGGGCAAAAATGAGTTTTTCGGTACTACTGGGAAAGCTCTCTGATAACCAGAAGAAGCTGGTGAGACGTATAGAGAAATGTTCATACAAAAGAAACAACACAGAAAATGCTGTAGAATTTAACAGAGCATGCATTACAAATGGCCTACTTCCAAGATATATATATATATATATATATATATATATATATATATATATATATATATATATATATATATATATATATATATATATATATATATATACGAGAGTATATATCGTATATATATATAAGAGATCCTCTGTGTGTGTGTCTGTGTGTGTGTCCCACCCTCCTTATTATATGTTCTATCAGCTACTTCTTGGCCACCACTTGGCCTACCCGCTAAGAATTTATACCATCACGTTGGACATTTTCTTGTCTACACGTTAGGTTAACTTTTTAATTTTAAAAATGAAACTGAAAAAGTTATAGCGGCGAAAAGACAAAATGAACCCTGAAAAAATTCGAAATTTTCTGTCAATATTCTGCCATCGAGATCTCCTAAATCAGAAATGGTACAGCAATACAGATTATACCACTGTGTAGATAGTTTTTCGTTCTACAAGACAGGTTATAATTCATATCCAAAAATTCACTTTAAAATATGTAAAATGGAAAAAAATTCAATCTACATTCAAAATTTCATTTTAACTCCGGGCGTCCGGTTATATTTACATTTTCTCTATTTCTCAGCAACTAAATATCATACATCTAAATTAATAATAACATCATGCTGGGAATTTTGGGTTCTACACCACGGTATGAATGTCAATTTTCCAGAGTGTATTAAAAAAGTTACGGTGGTGTGAAATCAAAATGACAAAGTCAAAAACGCAAAATTAGCACTGAAAAACGCGAATATTTTGGTCATTATTCCGCTATCTATTCCTGATAAACCAGCAAAGTTAGAGCTATAAAATTATACTATTGTGTAGAGAATTTTGTATTCTACTAGAAAAGATATAATTTATACCCACAAATGATAAAAAACGTGTGAAATTGGCAAAATTCTCATCAAATATACTGATCGAATCAGTATATTTTGTGATCACAAACTAATAAGTTGAATCACCTCAGACTAGGCTGAGTGCGGTCAAGATTGAATGGATGGGTTGGGTTGGGTAGGTTTGACTCAGGTTATATTGGGTTTTAATGATAGCGGAAAATATATATATATATATATATATATATATATTAGCAATATATATTATAGCGGTAAAAGTAAAAAAGTTCCTCATTTTTTGGGACTAACGGTAGGTGAATGGGCGATAATTTTTGAAAACTTTGAGATAAACGAAAATTATCATTTATCGATTTATCGATAAACCTTTTACCTCTTACCGATTTACCTTTTATCGATTATAATCGATAAAAGGTTTGACCCAGTGGCCGCGCCATGATTTTTCCGATGAGGGGCTGAGGCTGGGTTAATGAAAAAGCTGGGGGGCTTGGCGAAACATGAAGAGCTACAATCTGACGCTGACTACATAGTATTATAATAAGGGAATGGGATATTTATTTATAATAATTATTATAGTTACTGTTATAACCAGGGTTTGTATGGTTTAACTCATGTATTTTTTAAAGACAGGTTTTAAGCCTTTGTTTTGATATACAATTGTTTTCCAAAATAGTTTTCAATGAAATTTACAATATCACAAAGAGAACGCTATTATTATAAAACTTATATCATTAACAAGGAAATATATGTAAATTTCTACCAGTGCGCCGCTTTAGCACATACGTGTTTATATATCTATGTGTTTCTTGGTTAGATAATTATAAATATATCTCTAGTATATATATATATATATATATCTATATATATAAAAGAGATCCTCTGTGTGTGTGTGTGTGTGTGTGTGTTTGTCCCACCCTCCTTGGTTCATTTTCTATGAGCTGCTACTCGGGCATCACTTGGCGTACCCGCTCCAAATTTATACCATCATGTTGGAAATTTTCTTGTCTACACTGTAGGTTCAAATTTCAATTTTAAAAATAAAACCAAAAAAATTTATTGCGGTGAAAAAACAAAATGAACCATAAAAAATGCGAAAATTTTGGTCAATTTTCTGAAGACTACTACTCCTAAACCAACAATGGTACAACTATACAAATTATACCACTGTGTAGAAAATGTTATGTTCTATTCAACGCACTATAATTTAAACCCAAAAATTAAATATAAAACATGTAAAATGGAAAAAAATTCAATCAACATTCTAAATATTTTTTAAACTCCACGCGTCCGATTTTCTATACTTTTTTCTCTATTTCTCAAAAACTAATTATCACACATCTAACTAAATAATACCACCATGCTGGGAACTTTGTTTTCTACAACACGGTATAATTTTTAATCTTCCAAAGTGTATTTAAAAAAAGTTACGGCGGTGTGAAGTGTAAATGACAAAGTCAAAAAGGCAAAATTAGCACAAAAAACGTGAATATTTTGGTCAATATTCCGCTATCTATTCCTCATAAACCAGCAATGGTACAGCTATAAAAATTTCACTATTGTGTAGAGACTTTTGTGTTCTACAAGAAATATTTAAATTTATACCCACAAATGATACAAAAAACGTGTAAAATTGGCAAAATTCTCAAATACATCCAAAATTACACTTGAACACCGGGTGACTAAAATTAATTCATTTTTCTACTATTTCTCAGTAACTATTTGTCACACATCAAAATTAATTATACCATCGTGCTAGAAATTTTGTTTTCTACAATAAGGTATAATTTTTAATTTTCCAAAGTGTATCTGAAGGAAGTTACGGCGGTGTAAATTCAAAATGACATATTGCCAATTTGACAGCTATTATGCGCACTTGCGATTACACATGAATATACTACTGTGTAGATAATTTTGTGTTCTACAAGATAAGCTATAATTTATACCCACAAAAGATACAAAAAACGTGTAAAATTGGCAAAATTCTCAAATACATCCAAAATTACACTTGAACACCGGGCGACTAAAATTAATTCATTTTTCTACTATTTATCAGTAACTATTTGTTATACATGAAAATAAATTATACCATCGTGCTAGAAATTTTGCTTTCTACAACACGGTATAATTTTTAATTTTACAAAGTGTATCTAAAGGAAGTTACGGCGATGTAAAGTCAAAATGTCATGTTGCCAATTTGACAGCTATTATGCGCACTTGCGATTACACATGAATATACACTGATTTAATTTCACTGAAGTCCAATCACAATTTACGCACTTGCGATTACACAGGAATATACTACTGTGTAGAGAATTTTGTGTTCTACAATATAAGCTATAATTTATACCCACAAATGGTACAAAAAACGTGTAAAATTGGCAAAATTCTCAAATACATCCAAAATTACACTTGAACACCGGGCGACTAAAATTAATTCATTTTTCTACTATTTATCAGTAACTATTTGTTATACATAAAAATAAATTATACCATCGTGCTAGAAATTCTGCTTTCTACAATACGGTATAATTTTTAATTTTCCAAAGTGTATCTAAAGGAAGTTACGGGGATGTAAAGTCAAAATGTCATGTTGCCAATTTGACAGCTATTATGCGCACTTGCGATTACACATGAATATACATTGATTTAATTTCACTGAAGTCCAATCACAATTTACGCACTTGCGATTACACAGGAATATATTACTGTGTAGAGAATTTTGTGTTCTACAATATAAGCTATAATTTATACCCACAAATGGTACAAAAAACGTGTAAAATTGGCAAAATTCTCAAATACATCCAAAATTACACTTGAACACCGGGCGACTAAAATTAATTCATTTTTCTACTATTTCTCAGTAACTATTTGTTATACATAAAAATAAATTATACCATCGTGCTAGAAATCTTGTTTTCTACAATACGGTATATTTTGTAATTTTCCAAAGGGTATCTGAAGGAAGTTACGGCGGTGTAAAGTCAAAAGGACATATTGCCAATTTGACAGCTATTATGCGCACTTGCGATTACACAGGAATATACACCGATCAAATATCACTGAAGCCCAATCACAATTAAGAATACATCATGTTATCTCCAAGCATGGATGGTGTGGTTTTTTTGCGTACAGTTTAATTAATGCTACACTATACTGAATAGAAAGTCTTTATTGTCCTCAATATTTACACATCAAATGTTCCGCACGACGGGCGGGTAAAATGCTACTTGGAACAAAGTAAGCTACTGAATTTTACTGTGTAATTTAATTGGTTTAATTTCAAGTTGCATACGCTTGAGTTGCATAAGGATACGGGTTGTAATATCATGCAATGTCAAGTATATGCATATGCTGTTTTTGAGGAAGCATTAATCTGGAATTATAGAGATGTTTCATTGTTTTGATAGTGTTACACGTCTGAATTACTACACACGAAGGACGGGTGTGAATTTGAGTAGTGTTGAGGGAAAAACATCGTCAATAATTAAAACAAGAATTTACAAATTTGACCTTTCTATTGGTCGTTTTTCATCAATTTTATTTGTGTTTGTTTCGTGTTTGAGTTCTGAATTATACCACACGACGGGCAGCTTTAAATATGAGGCGGGTTGTGGAAAAACATGTTTTCTAAATTGAAACATAAATTTCACATTTAGACTATAAAAGTCTAATAGAAAATATACGTTTAATATTAGCTATAACTTTCCTGTGGGTTTGTTTTTCTTTTTCAATTTGCACTAATTTTTTTATGAATTGAATATTAATTATATTTTATGAACTGTTCCGCACGACGGGCGAATTAAATGTATCTATAAAGAGTGGGTTTAAATGATAGCGAGGTATATGACATTTTGCTAGCAGTAAATATTCTAGCGATAAAGTAGAATAGCTCTTAAGCAAATGATTTTGGAGAATGATGTGAACCTTTAAATATATTTTGCGATCTGATGATATATGTATTAGGAATAATACGTAGCAGAATATAGATTGCATAATATAATATCGGCTGTAATATCAAGGGCTGTAATATCGGTGTAATCCAAAAAATAACAACTGTATGAATATGATGCATTAGTGGAAGCATTAACCGGGAATTATGAGATAATATGATAATGGTGTATAATTATATCGCATTATGCAACAAATGTGAATTTAGCTGCCTTACAGTTTGGTCCCGATACTATATTGGCGGGTTGAGAGAAAAGTATTGGTGGGCCGCGTGTTTGGGACCCCTGGGGTAGATAATCTCAGTCTTCTGATTACAAATTATGATCGCATCAGTATATTTTGTGATCACAAACTAATAAGTTAAATCACCTCAGACTAGGCTGAGAGCGGTCAAGATTGAATGGTTGGGTTGGGTTGGGTAGGTTTGACTCAGGTTATATTGGGTTTTAATGATAGCGGAAAATATATAAATTTTAACAATAAATATTATAGCGGTAAAAGCGAAATAGTACTTAAGCAAATGATATTGGGGAATGATGTTATGTAATAAATATAGTTTGGAAACATTCTGATGAAAAGATTTCATCATCTTTCATTGTTTTTTTCGTGTTTGTGTTCTGAATTATACCACACGACGGGCAGATTTATATATCAGGCGGGTTGAGGGATAATATTTGTCAAAATAAGAACAAAAATATTCACATTTAGACTTTTCTATTGGTTAAGATATTTATAGGTTACATTTCTTGGTTTTCAATTTGTATTCAATATACTTTATGGATTTGATATGAATTTTATTGTATGAATTGTTCCGCACGACGGGCGGGTTTAAAAAAGTGTTTTTAGTTCATTTTTTCAAATGGTTCATTTAAAAAAAGGTAATTTTTTTTAAATAAAAATGTTCCGCGGTCAGCAACTATAGACAATAGAACGTTCAATTTCCCCTTTATAATTAATCCATACACAAAACCAATGGATTTTACTTCAAATATGAATTTTATTGTATGAATTGTTCCACACGAGGGGCGGGTTTAAAAAAGTGTTTCCATTTTTTAGTTCATTTTTTCAAATGGTTCATTTTAAAAAAGGTATTTTTTTAATAAAAATGCTCCGCGGGCAGCAACTATAGACAATAGAACGTTCAATTTACCCTGTAGAATTAACCCATACACAAAACCAATGGATTTGACTTCAAGATCCAGAACGGATCGTGTTCGAGTTCTGAATTATTCAGCACGACGGGCGGGTTTAAAAATGACTCAGGCGAACTGAGGGGAAATATTTTGTCGAAATAAAAATAATTAAACTAATAATTTTCAATAGATGAATATTTTAATGAGTGTACCCTATTTCATTTTTATTTTTCCATATTTTTATTAATTGAATATGAATTTCATGTTATGAATTGCTCCGCACAACGGGCGGGTTTGAATGCTATATATATACATAAAGAAGAAATTATCTGTCTGTCTGTGTATGTATGCTTGAATATGAGGTGACATAATTGCGCTGGTTCATGGTTCGCTGGTTCAATGATCAGGGGCTTCAAACGCAAACGAAGCGATGGCTCATTTTTATGAAATAAAAATGTCCCGCGGGCAGCAATAAAACGTTCAATTTCACCGTGTAGAATGAATTCATATACAAAACTAATGGATTTGACTTCAAGAACCAGAACGGATGGTGTTCGAGTTCTGAATTATTCCGCACGTCGGCCGGGTTTAAATATGAGACGGGCTCAGTTAAAATATTTTGTCAAAATATAATTAAAAATAATGAAATTTAGACTTTTTAATTGATTAAGGTTTTTATGAGTTTGCCTTATTTGTTTTTAATTTGCAATATTTAAATGAATTGCTCCGCACAACGGGCGGGTTTTAATGCTAGTATATATATATATATATATATATATATATATATATATATATATATATATATATATATATATATCACACTCACACATTTATGTTTTGTTACATATTTAATACACTTAAAACAATTGGATAACATATGGGACACAATCAACAACAATTATGAGGAGATAATTATAATATATGAGGAGTATATAATTTTATAATTGAAATATATGATTAAATATATATATATATATATATATATATATATATAATTAAAAATATCATATATAATTAAAATATATGATATTATAATTATATATATATGAGGAGAGCAGCGACAGCCTTCCGATGCCCTGTGATGTCCACCGACATTGACCATGGAACCTGTGATGCCCACCGACATGATCATGTGCAAACATTGCCGTGTTTGTATGTGCAAACACTTCATGGTCTGAAGAGAGCTGCTTGTTATCTAGAGACACGCTAGGCCACGCCTCTTTCGTACCAGAAACTACAGCATAAAAAGGCTTATATAGGAAACAGCCTGTAGGCAGTCAGTTGAAGTTGCACGGCAGATTAGTGCAGTGAGATTTGAGTGTATACTGAGCTAAACCGTGGAAGAGAGTGTCTAGTGCGTTATGGCTGGGCGAAAACCTGATCCAGTTTGGGAAATTTTTTTAGAGAGAAAGCATACCGGGTAGGAAAAGTTGTCGTGCTGCATGTCCTCGATGTGGACTCAATGTGGAAGGGCGGGCTGTTAGAATGAAAAAGCAATGGAAAAATTGTAGAGAAGAGGGCATCAACTATCAGTATACAGCAAGCGCTTGAATTTGTCCGGAGATATGTCTAAACACAGGATATATATTTTAGAAACGGCAAAGCCAAGCGATTAGTGATGAACACTATTGCTTACACCGCGCTATCTGGGAAGAATAGTGAATGAACAGGTTGATAGTGTCACTGATGTAGTCTGGGAACGACCTCTTCAATTGCTTTCCATGATTACGAAACTCAGATGCAAAGCAGCACCATTCAATAAAGACTATACCTATTCAAAAGTAATTACGCCAATAGAGTATACCCAACATAGTGGTGGAGTCAATTCGCCAACAAAATGACCAAAGCTGAAATTGACCTGGTGAAGGCAGTTATGGTGGCAGCCGCATCATCGTTTGCTGTTGAACGCGTATTCTTAAAAAATTCCACTAGTCCACACCAAACTTCACAATCGTCTCGGCACAGAAAAGGCCGAGACAAGTTTATTATATTAGATATTAACATACATAGCATATTATTTTATGTATTATATATTTGTGTGTATATTTGTGTATTTATTATATTTTTGTTTGAACAAATAAACATCTGTAAATGACTATAATAAACATAATAAATCACCTGAGAAGCTTACTTGCGGCTACATACACCAGCTAGCTGTAGCATAAAGCTGATAAGCACCCACATTCGAATTTTCTAGTGAAATCGGTGTTTTGTTAATGATACTCGTTCGAACGTATGCCCTAAATGGTCCAGTGTTTGTGAGAAATACAAATAAGCATGAAATCAGGCTAGTCCGACTAAATAAGATTGTTCATTGAAAAAATAAATGGTTTGCGGTTGTTTTTTTCAAACAATTTTTGACAAACCCTGATTATATCTATATAAGTATAATAAGGGAATTAAACCAAAATTACAGGGCTGCATTTATAGTGGTAATAAATTTTAATGTCCATGAATAGGATTTGGGGGCGCTTAGGGGGGCTTGGCATATTTTTGGGGGGCCTCAGGCCACCAAGCCTCCCCTTGGCGCCGCCACTGGTTTGACCTCAGTGATAATTAAATTTAAGTAAAATTAAATTTTAATTTTAATTTTAATTTTAATTTTAATTTTAATTTTAAATTTTAAGTAAATAGTGTGTAGTGTAGTAATAGTAGTAAATGTATATATATGTGTGTGTGTGTGTGTGTGTGTGTGTGTGTGTGTCTTTAATTTAACACATGCGGGTGGAATACTTACACTTTAGCGACACTAATTTAAATTCAAATGATCAAATGGTTTGTGGGTTATATTGATACGCAAAGGTATTTTTCACTTGAACGCGTTTGCCTCGAATGAGGCTCATTAAACTAGTGAACATCGGTTATATGCAGTGAATGTGAATAGATACATAAATAATCAATATGTGTTATTACTTCTGATTTACTCAAATATGATCGGACTAGAAAAGTCAACATTCATGGTTGGAAGCTATAAATGTGGTGCTCATCCTGCGACATTCCTATAACTCACGGGGTTCCAGAATAATCACTTTAGTGTCAAAGGCGTACCAAGTGCGGTGAGTGCGACTGCGGCTTGTGGTCATTATGCTCACTTTTCACCATAGCGAAATTTCAGTGGTACAATATTGTATACAAATTCTCGCACCTTGTTTTTGATAGCTACATGTAAAGCATAAAATTACAAACGACTTTTTATTCAATAGTCACTCAGACAGCTTAAGGTTACATTAAGAGGATTAAGCAATAAGTTTTTTTCAAGGAAAAATTTAAATAATGAGTAAGAACATACTTTATTTAATGTTTTAGAAGCCCTGCTCTAATTGCTACGTTTTTTTGTCTTTTGCGCTTTTTTACACGTCTGTGCCTAAATATGTCCTCTATATCAAATATATATTGCCGTTTTGTTCAAAGCGTTTCATTAACCGTTTTCGTTTCCTATCCCAATGCATCTGCCGTAGTTTTGGCTAGGGCTTGTAGATTTTGCTTGAAAGGTTTCGGTTGTCAACTTTTTAGGGCGGAAAGGAATCAGAGTGTAGGATTCTTTCAATTTATCAACATTCAGGTTTTCACCTGAACGGTCGACTAAACACTACAACTTAAAATAGGGCAAACGAAAGAGATTTGAAATGTGATATTGCGAAAAACGCCGCCAATGGGTGTTTAACTTACGGAAATAATGCACTAAGAATTTTTTTTTAAACCACCAGGTTAAAATCGTTGTAATAATACAAGTTCTTACTTAAGAACGCTCCGAAATGAAACGATGGTAAATTCTTAGCAGTATTAATAATTGCATAAGTTAGAGTTAGGAAGTAGAAGCCGGCTATTATTTTTCGGTATGCTTTAGATTTTCATCCCAAAACAATATATGCCACTTTTTCCAATATCATATGCTTCATATTTCCTTTTCACATTGTTATTCACTTCCACTTTTGATAGTTACTTTCCATTATTTGCTTTTTAGTGTGTTTCTCTTTTGTATGGGTGAACAAATGCCCCCCAAACTTACGAGGAAGCTCTGTAAAAAACAGAAAACTACACATTTATTTAAAGACAGACGCGCGTGAGCATTACTGCCCTACGCTCGACTACAATACGTCGCAATCCTATCACACTTCGAACAAGACTTCAAGCAGGCTTACACCATCACATACGGGAGCACACACGGACAAGCACACCGTTCAGGCAGTTACACACAACTCAACCAATCAGTGGCGAGCACTTGACCAGCTCGCCGCCGCCGCCGCGGGACGTAAACACGTAACGGCATGACACACATACACACATACAAACACGCACCTATCAACACAGTAAAATCATACACACTCCAACTCGCTTACACACATTTTCTCACAATACATAATCAAACCACAATTTTGCACAAATGAGCCACGATTTGATATAATCTTATCATATTTTCCGAAAATATTTTAGTTTTTTTGTATTACGTATCAGTGGCGGACCTTTGGAACTTGGTTACCTGGTCTAGCCCAGTCTATAAGTTTTGGCGCCCCCGTTGTCTAATTAATTAAACTCTCAAACATTATTTCTGTGGTTATATATACATATCTTTTGGCATTGCATTATGTATGAACATGTTCTATTTATGCTAGGTTTCTCACCATTTCTGTGATCTCACCATTCCTGTTTTTGATTAGTTTTATAATAATCGATTTGGCGACTTTCAAAAGTACGCGCCGGCGCCTAGACACCGCCACCGCCGGGGTCTAGACTTTAAGCCTAGACTTGCCAAGATGTCCGCCACTGCTACGCATCCTAACACATATGTCAGTGTTTCTAGCTGAGAATCAACTGATATTGTTACGATATGTGTCACGATATGTTAAATTTTAAATTTTAAAAATTAAACCAAAAAAGTTATAGCGGTGAAAAGACAAAATGAACCCTGAAAAATGCGAAAGTTTTGGTCAATATTCTGCAGATTACTCCTCCTAAACCAGCAACTGTACAACTATAAAAATTATACCACTGTGTAGAAAATTTTATGTTCTACTCAAAAAATTATAATTTATACCCAAACATTGAATATAAAACATGTAAAATGGAAAAAAATCAATCTACATTCAAAATTTTATACGTGAAATTTTATGAATTGTTGAGCACGACGGGCGGGTTTCCATATGAAGCGGGCTAAAGGAAAATATGTTGCCAAAATAAATATAAGAATAATTAAATTTAGACTTTTCAAATGAGTAAAATTTTATGAGTATATCTGTTTTCTTTTTTAATTTGCTATATGTTTATGAATTAAATATGAATTTCATTTTATGAATTGCTCCGCACAACTGGCGGGTTTCAATGCTAGACGGTGATGTTAAGTTAAAAATATTTTTTGGAAACAATATGATGAAAAAGTGTAGTCATTTTTCATTGTTTCGTGTCTGAGTTCTGAATTATTCAGCACGACGGGCATGTGTAAATATGAGGCGGTTTAGGCAAACTATTTTGTGAAAATAAATATGAAAATATAGAAATTTAGACTTTTCTATGGGTTTACTCCACTCTTTTTTAATTCATATTCCTTTCCTCTTATGAATTGAATACAAATTTGATAGTATGAACTGTTCCGCACGACGGGCGGGTTTACATGCTAGAACTTTCATTGTTTGTTACGTGTTTGTGTTCTGAATTATTCCGCACAATGGGTGGGTTTATATATGAGGCGGGTTGAGGGAAATTAGTATGTCAAAATAAGAATAAAAATATTCACACTTGGACTTTTCTATTGAGTAAGACACTAAATTTTAAAAATGAAACCAAAAACGTTATAGGGGTGAAAAGACAAAATGACCCTGAAAAATTCGAAAATTTTGGTCAATATTCTGCAGGCTACTCCTCCTAAACCAGCAATGATACAACTATACAAATTATACCACTGTGTAGAAAATTTCAGTTCTACTAAACAAGTTATAATTGTACCCAAAAATTGAATATAAAACATGTAAAATGGAAAAACATTCAATCTACATTCAAAATTTTATTTAAACTCCACGCGTCCGATTTTCTATACTTTTTCTCTATTTCTCAAAAACTAATCATCACACATCTAAATAAATAATACCTTCATGCTGGGAATTTTGTTGTCTACAATGCGGTATAATTTTTTATTTTCCAAAGTGTATCTTAAAGAAAGTACGGCGGTGTAAAGTCGAAAGAACATATTACCAATTTGACAGCTATTATGCGCACTTGCGATTACAGAGGAATATACACCGATTAAATTTCACTGAAGCCCAATCACAATTAAGAATGCATCATATTAGCTCCAAGCATGGATGGTGTGGTTTTATTCTACATGTACAGTTTAATTAATGATACATTATACTGAATATAAAGGCTATATTGTCCTCAATATTTACACATGAATGGTTCCGAGCGACGGGCGGGTAAAAAGGCTACTGGGAACAAAGTAAACTACTGAATTTGACTGTGTCATTTAATTGGTTTAATTTCAAGTTGCATACGCTTAAGTTGCATAAGGATATGGGTTGTAATATCATGCAATGCCAACTATATGCATATGCTGTTTTAGCGGAAACATTAATCTGGAATTATAGAGATGACAGAAAGTTTCATTGTTTTGATAGTGTTACACTTCTGAATTACTACACACGAAGACGGGTGTGAGTTTGAGCAGTGTTGAGGAAAAACACTTCGTCAATAATTGAAAGAAGAATTTAAAAATTTACATTTTTCTGTTGGATAAGCTTTTTGATTTTTGATTCATTATATTTTATTAATCGTTCGGCACGACGGGCGGGTTTCAATACGAGGTTGTTCGAAGGAAAATATTTTGCCACATCTAAAATAAACACATTTATATTTAGACTTTTCTATTGGTTAATACTTCTTATGTGTTTACTTTTTTCTTTTTAAATTTGTATTCGTTTTCTTTTATGAATTCAATATTTATTTTACTTTATTAATTGTTCTGCAAAACGGGAAAGTTTCCATGCTAGATGATGCTAATTTACAAATATATTTTGTAAACATTATGATAAAAAAGTGGAGTAAATTTTCATTATTTCGTATCTGAATTTTGAATTATTCCGCACGACGGGCGGTTTTAAATATGAGGCGGGTTGAGGATAATATTGTGTGAGAATAATATATATAAATATAAAAATTTGGATTTTCCATGGGTTTACTCTTTTATTTTTTAATTCATATTCCTTTTTTCTTATGAATTGAATACAAATTTGATAGTATCAACTGTTCCGCACGACGGGCGGGTTCACATGCTAGAGCTTTCATTGTTTGTTACGTCTTTGTATTCTGAATTATTCCGCACGACGGGCAGGTTCAAATATGAGGCGGGTTGAGGGATAATATTTTGTCAAAGTAAAACATAAATATTCACATTTAGAGATTTTATTGGTGAACGTATTTACAGGTTGAACTTTTTGCGGATCGTATTCGAGCTCTGAATTATCCCGTACGACGGGCGGGTTTCAATATGAGGCGGGTTGAGGGATCATTTTTTGTCAAAATAAACATAAAAAATGAGATTTAGAATCCTCATTTTATTAGGATTCACATGGATTTAATATAATATATTTATTTGACTTTTTTATTAATATAATATGAATTTTATTTCATGAATTGCTCCGCACAACGGGCGGGTTTTATTGCTAGTATATATATATATATATATATATATATATATATATATATATATATATATATATATATATATATATATATATATATATATATATATATTCCACATAAAGATGTTGCACTCACGCACCCGGTAATGTTATATGATGAAAAACGTATACATCATCGGGCACAATTATTTCTGTATCAGTACGACGTTTCGCCTCAACAAGGCTTTATCAAGTACTGTTTTATAAAATACATAAAAAAGAAGAGCCAAGAACACAACATATTTTGTAGATATAAATTAATATCAACATTAAGACACGCGTATAGGATTTTAACACACTTTTAAGAAAATAATAGAAAACTAACAATCGACAATGACATGCAATAAATATTACCATTAAATCATATATATATATATATATATATATATATATATATATATATATATATATATATATATATATACATATCTATATATATAGAAGAGATCCTCTGTGTGTGTGTGTGTGTGTGTGTGTGTGTGTGTGTGTGTGTGTGTGGGTGTGTGTGTGTGTGGGTGGGTGTGTGTGCGTGTGTGTGTGTGTTTGTCCCACCCTCCTTGGTTCATTTTCTATGAGCTGCTACTCGGCCATCACTTGGCGTACCCGCTAAAAATTTATACCATCATGTTGGAAATTTTCTTTTCTACACTGTAGGTTAAATTTTTTATTTTAAAAATGAAACCAAAAGAAGTTATAGCGGTAAAAAGACAAAATGAACCCTAAAAAATGCGAAATTTTTGGTCAATTTTCTGAAGACTACTCTTCCTAAACCAGCAATGGTACAACTATAAAAATTATACCACTGTGTAGAACATTTTCTGTTCTACTCAACAAATTACAATTCATACCCAAAAATGCATATAAAACATGTAAAATGGGAAAAAATTCAATATATATTCAAAATTTTATTTAAACTCCACGCGTCCGATTTTCTATACTTTTTTCTCTATTTCTCAAAAACTAACTATCACACATCTAAATAAACAATACCATCATGCTGAAAATTCTGGTTTCTACAACACGGTTTTTTTTTAATTTTCCAAAGTGTATTAAAAAAAGGTACGGAGGTGTGAAGTGTAAATGACAAAGTCAAAAAGGCAAAATTAGCATACAAAAACGTGAATATTTTGGTCAATATTCGGCTATCTATTCCTCATGAATAAGCAATGTTACAGCTATAAAAATTATACCATTTTGTAGATGATTTTGTGTTCTACAAGAAAAGTTATAATTTATACCCACAAATGATACAAAAAACGTGTAAAATTGGCAAAATTCTCAAATACATCCAAAATTACACTTGAACACCGGGTGATTAAAATTAATTAATTTTTCTACCTATTTCTCAAGAAATATTTGTCACACATTACAATAAATTATACCATCGTTCTAGAAATTTTGTTTTCTACAATGCAGCATAATTTTTAATTTTCTAAAGTGCATCGGAAGGAAGTTACTGCGGTGTAAAGTCAAAAGGACATATTGCCAGTTTGACAGCTATTATGCGCACTTGCGATTACACAGGAATATACTACTGTGTAGAAACTTTTGTGTTCTACAAGATAAGCTATAATTCATACCCACAAATGACACAAAAAACGTGTAAAATTGGCAAAATTCTCAAATACATCCAAAATTACACTTGATCACCGGGCGTCTAAAATTAACGCAATATGAGGCGGGTTAAAGGAAAATATGTTGTCAAAATAAAAATAAAAATAATTAAATTTAGAATTTTCAATTGAGTAAGATTTTAATGAGTATATCTGTTTTCTTTTATAATTTGCAATATGTTTATGAACTAAATATGAATTTTATTTTATGAATTGCTTCGCACAACTGGCGGGTTTCAATGCTAGACGGTGATATTAAGTTATAAAAATATTTCTGAAGCATTATGATGAAAAAGTGTAGACATTTTTCATTGTTTCGAGTCTGAGTTCTGAATTATTCAGCACGACGGGCATGTAAATATGAGGCGGTTTAGGCAAACTATTATGTGAAAATAAATATGAAAATATAGAAATTTAGACTTTCTTATGGGTTTACTCCACTCTTTTTTAATTCATATTCCTTTTCTCTTATGAATTGAATACAAATATAATAGTATGAACAGTTTCGCACGACGGGCGGGTTTACATGCTAGAATTTTCATTGTTTGTTACGTGTTTGTGTTCTGAATTATTCCGCACAATGGGTGGGTTTATATATGAGGCGGGTTGAGGGAAAATATTATGTCAAAATGAAAATAAAAATATTCACACTTGGACTTTTCTATTGAGTAAGACACTTATGAGTTTTCATTTTCTTTTTTTATTTGGAATAGTTATTTTGAATATGAATTTTTATGAATATTAATTCCATTTTATGAATTCCTCCGCACAACGGGCGGGTTTTAATATATATATATATATATATATATATATATATATATATATATATATATATATATATATATATATATTTTGGAAGGAGGCCATTATGCATGCACGATTTGTTGAAATCAACAGCAATCTGGGTACTGTTGTGCTGGTACGATAGCTTCTCTATGCTGCGCACGATTTTTCTGTGTTCAGGAGACAACACACTCAGTTGTTCACTGAAGTTTATTCCTCGAGGTACCTTTCGGCTATCACTAGCCATCGTCAGGAGAAGTACATATAACACAATACAAAACAAAATACACAATACCAAACAGTCCACGATAAACGGTGTTTATATACAAGGTGAGACAATATATCACTCATGTGCCAATGTGGCACCTACATAATGACACCTATGCGGCAAACGGTCGTTACAAAATTAACACCTATGTGCCAAGGTCGATTGGTGTCGCATGGATGGGAGGGCGACATCTGGCTGTTGTTGAATGTTAATTTCACATTTATTTTTATTAATAAATACAGCTTCAATTATTTTGAGCCTACGGATATCATTTTCTCTGTAAATGATTTCGGTTTTCTCATCCATAGTCTTTCGGTCCACTTTGATTTGATGCTGCTGGCGGTAGTGCCTGGCAATGGCTCCGTCTTGAAGGTGTGCTGAAATTCGTTTGGACAGCGTTGTTGTTGTGTAGCCAATGTAGTGCGAGTTTCGGCGACTGCAGTCACCAGTTGTACATGTATGCTGGTACACTACATTGGTTTCTTGCAACATGCTGGTCTTGGGAAGGCAACTGTTCTTCATCACTAAGCTGCGTGTTTTGCGTGTCTTGTAATAAATGACAAGCTGCAACTTGGTGCCTTCTTCTGTTGGCTGCACGTTTCTATCGACGATTCTTCTGATGGCGTTCTCATCATCTCGATAGGCAGAAGACATGATGTTCTTGTAGTACAATTTGATGGTCATTGTCTCTTTGTGTTTTCTCTCTTCTTCGATATATTTCGACAATTTGTCGCGTATTACACGATCAATGGTCGTTTGTTCGTAGCCGTTGTTTACTAGTAGTTGCCGGACTCTGTTCAGCTCTGTGCTCGTTGCAGACCATGTTGAGCAATGCGTAATCGCTCTGTTCACGAACGACCTTATGACGCTCATCTTATACGCTTGCGGGCACTCACTAGCGGCGTTCAGACAGAAGCCTAGGTCTGTATTTTTCGTATAGACGGCTGTGGAAAATGAGGTCTCGTGTCGTTCTACTGCAACGTCCAAGAAACTCAGTTTGCAATTCGCTTCCTGCTGATGTGTGAACTTCAAACATGAGTTTCGCTGAAGTTGATTTGCCAACTGAAGTACGGCGTCTTCCTCGGCACATATAAATACATCATCGACGTACCTGGCGTATATTGGTGGCTTGCAAGTCGGTTCTGTTGCGAACGTAGTTGTTTCAACGTGGCCCATGTAGAAATTGGCGAAAAGCACACCGAGAGGAGAACCCATCGCTACACCGTCGTGTTGGATGTACATCTTTCCATCTGGTGCGTAGAACGGTGCTTCTTTCGTGCAGGCACACAACAATTCTCGGAGATACGCCTCAGGAATTTGGAATATTTGTTGTGAGCTGCGGTAGAGATGGTGACAAATGATATCTATGGTCTCGTCAACAGGAACATTCGTGAAAAGAGATTCAACATCCATCGTGTGCATTTTCCCGTTGGGCTGAGTCGCTTTTAGAATTTTCAAAAATTCTTCTGATGACTTTATGCAAAAATCGTCGGGCAAGTACGGTGAAATCAAGGCGTTGAGCTCTTTTGCCAGTTTGTATGTGACCGACGGTGTCTGGCTCATAATTGGGCGAATAGGATAACCATCTTTATGCGTTTTTATGTTGCCGTACGCATAGCCCAATCTATGGTCGCCTTCAATGATGGACAATTTGTTTTCACTCGTGGTATTGCACCTGCGGATAATTTTATTTAGCTTAATTTTCATAAGTGCTCAATTTTCTTAGCTCAATTTTCATAAGGTCAAAGTGGACCGAAAGACTATGGATGAGAAAACCGAAATCATTTACAGAGAAAATGATATCCGTAGGCTCAAAATAATTGAAGCTGTATTTATTAATAAAAATAAATGTGAAATTAACATTCAACAACAGCCAGATGTCGCCCTCCCATCCATGCGACACCAATCGACCTTGGCATATAGGTGCTAATTTTGTAACGACCGTTTGCCGCATAGGTGTCATTATGTAGGTGCCACATTGGCACATGAGTGATATATTGTCTCACCTTGTATATAAACACCGTTTATCGTGGACTGTTTGGTATTGTGTATTTTGTTTTGTATTGTGTTATATCTACTTCTCCTGACGATGGCTAGTGATAGCCGAAAGGTACCTCGAGGAATAAACTTCAGTGAACAACTGAGTGTGTTGTCTCCTGAACACAGAAAAATCGTGCGCAGCATAGAGAAGCTATCGTACCAGCACAACAGTGCCTAGATTGCTGTTGATTTCAACAAATCGTGCATATATATATATATATATATATATATATATATATATATATATATATATATATACTAGCATTAAAACCCGCCCGTTGTGCGGAGCAATTCATAATGTGAAATTCATATTCAAATCATAAAAATTATGGAAAATAAAAAATGAAATATGGTATACTCATAAAAATATTAATCAATTGAAATTTCCAAGTTCAATTATTTTTATTTCGACAAAATATTTCCCCTCAGTCCGCCTTAGTCATTTTTACACCCGCCCGTCGTGCTGAATAATTCAGAACTCGAACACGATCCGTTCTGGATCTTGAAGTCAAATCCATTGGTGTTGTGTATGGATGAATTCTACAGGGGAAATTGAACGTTCTATTGTCTATAGTTGATGCCCGCGGAGCATTTTTATTTGTTAAAAAATACCTTTCTTAAATGAACCATTTAAAAAAATGAATCAAAAACACTTTTTCAAACCCGCCCGTCGTGCGGAACAAATAATACAATAAAATTCATATTCAATCCATAAAATGTAAGAATACAAATTGAAAACAAAAAATTTAACCTATAAATATCTTAACCAATAGAAAAGTCTAAATATGAATATTTTTGTTTTAATTTTGACAAATATTATCCCTCAGCCCGCCTGATATATAAATCTGGCCCGTGTGGTATAATTCAGAGCACAAACACGAAACAAACAATGAAAGATGATGAAATCTTTTCATCAGAATGTTTCCAAACTATATTTATTACTTAACATCATTCCCCAACATCATTTGCTTAAGTACTATTTTACTTTTACCGCTATAATATTTATTGCTAAAATTTATATATTTTCCGCTATCATTAAAACCCAATATAACCTGAGTCAAACTCACCCAACCCAACCCAACCATCCAATGTTGACCGCACTCAGCCTAGTCTGAGGTGATTTAACTTATTAGTTTATGATCACAAAATATACTGATTCGATCATAATTTGTAACCAGAAGACTGAGATTATCTACCCCAGGGGTCCCAAACACGCGGCCCACCAATACTTTTCTCTCAACCCGCCAATATAGTATCGGAACCAAACTGTAAGGCAGCTAAATTAACATTTGTTGCATAATGCGATATAATTATACACCATTTAAGTCACATTTACATCAGTGAATCTGGATCTTGAAGTCAAGCCCGTGAGTTTTGTATATGGATTCATTCCACACGGTAAAATTGAATGTTTAAACCCACCCGTCGTGCGGAACAATTAATAAAACAAAAGTAATACATATTTAAATGCCAACAGCCAGTCTAATAGAAAACTCTAAATTGTAAAATCTAAACTAATAGAAAATTCCTGTTCTGAGTTTGCATATTCATATTCTAATAATTGACGACATATTATTCAGTCAACCCGCCTCATACTTAAGCCCGCCCGTCGTCAGGAATATTTTCGAAATGTAAACACAAAATAATAATGATTTTTTTAGTATATAAATGAATTTTTCTCCATAATATTATCTCATAATTCTCGGTTAATGCTTCCACTAATGCATCATATTCATACAGCTGTTATTATTTGGATGACACCGATATTACAGCCCTTGATATTACAGCCGATATTATATTATGCAATCTATATTCTGCTACGTATTATTCCTAATACATATATCATCAGATCGCAAAATATATTTAAAGGTTTACATCATTCTCCACCATCATTTACTTAAGAGCTATTCTACTTTTATCGCTAGAATATTTACTGCTAGCAAAATATCATATACCTCGCTATCATTTAAACCCACTCTTTATAGATACATTTAAGCCCGCCCGTCGTGCGAAACAGTTCATAAAATATAACTAATATTAAATTCATAAAAATTGGTACAAATTGAAAAATAAAAACAAGCCCTATAAGAAAGTTGTAGCCAATATAAAAGTCTAAATGTTAAATTTATGTTTAAATTTAGAAAACATGTTTTTCCACAACCCGCCTCATATTTAAAGCTGCCCGTCGTGCGGAATAATTCAGAACTCAAACACGAAACAAACACAAAGAAAATTGATGAAAAACGATCAATAGAAAAAGTCAAATTTATAAATTCTTGTTTTAATTATAATCGAAGTTTTTCCCTCAACACTGCTCAAATTCACACCCGTCCTTCGTGTGTAGTAATTCAGAAGTGTAACACTATCAAAACAATGAAACTTTCTGTCATCTCTATAATTCCAGATTTATGCTCCGCTAAAACAGCATATTCATATAGTTGGCATTGCATGATATTACAACCCATATCCTTATGCAGCTTAAGCTTATGCAGCTTGAAATTAAACCAATTAAATTATACAGTAAAATTCAGTAGTTTACTTTGTTCCCAGTAGCATTTTACCCGCCCGTCGTGCGGAACGTTATTGGGGACAATAAAGCCTTTATATTCAGTATAGTGTAGCATTAATTAAACTGTACCCAATAAAACCACACCATCCATGCTTGGAGCTAATATGATGCATTCTTAATTGTGATTGGGCTTCAGTGAAATTTAATCGTTGTATATTCCTCTGTAATCGCAAGTGCGCATAATAGCTGTCAAATTGCTAATATGTTCTTTTGACTTTACACCGCCGTAACTTTTTTCAGATACACTTTGGAAAATTAAAATTATACCGTATTGTAGAAAAAAAGATTTCTAGCAAGATGGTATAGTTTATTTTAACATGTGACAACTAGTTACTGAAAAATAAGTAGAAAAATGAATACATTTTAGTTGCCCTGTGTTCAAGTGCAATTTTGGATGTATTTGAAAATTTTGCCAATTTTTCACGTTTTTTGTATAAGTTGTGGGTGTAAATTATATAATTTTTCTTATAGAACACAAAATTTTCTACACAACAGTATAATTTTTATAGCTGCAACTTTGCTGGCTTATGAGGAATAGATAGCGGAATATTGAGCAACATATTCAAGGTTTTCAGTGCTAATTTTGCCTTTTTGACTTTGTCATTTTGACTTCACACCGCCGTAACTTTTTTTAATACACTTTTAAAAATTAAAAAATTTACCGTGTGGTAGAAAACAAAATTTCCAGCATGATGGTATAATTTATTTAGATGTGTGATAATAAGTTTATGATAAATAGAGAAAAAGGTAAAGAAAATCGGACGCCCGGAGTTTAAATAAAATTTTGAATGTAGATTGAAATTTTGTCATTTTTACATCTTTTATACTCAATTTTTGAATATGAATGAAAAAAAATTCTTGTAGAACGGAAAATTTTCTACAAAGTGGTATACTCTGTCTTGCTGTACCATCTCTGCTTTAGGAGATCTCGATGGCAGAATATTGACCAAAATTTTCTCATTTTTCAAGGCTCATTTTGTCTTTTCACCGCTATCACTTTTTGGATTCATTTTTAAAATTTAAGATTTAGTCTAAAGAGTAGACAAGAAAATTTCCAACGTGATGGTATAAATTGTTAGCGAGTACGCTAAGTGGTGGCCGAGTGATAGCTGATAGAAAATGGACCAAGGAGGGTGGGACACACACACACACACACACACACACACACACACACACACAGAGGATCACTTTTATGTATATAGATATATATTAGGGTGGGTCGATTAACTTTCTTCTAACTTTCTTTGAAATTGATGATGTTAGTGTAGCCAGGCAGCAAATTTTCGCGCTTGCAAACGAGATTAAACTTGTGGATATCGATTATTTTTGTGGATATCGATTCGACATGTGTGCTCTAACACATGGGACCTGGGAACTGAAAAAATCAACTGCTGCCATAAGCGGGATTAATGAAGTTATCCTTGCTATTCAAACGGTATCCTAGTCAAAGATATGAAAGATCGGATGCAATATGGTCTGCAGGCCGGTGCACCCCTTAAAGGGGCTACGACGCCAACTTACCAAGTGATCCAACGCTTACTGCGATGCGATGAACACCGAGCGATAGCCACGATGCTACAGGCCGTGAGTGAATCTGGCAGTGGCGTATCTAGAGACTGAGTTATGTGAATGATCATGTTTGACAATTTTTATCAGCTATGTGATGTTTATGGTAGGGAAGGTTACCTTCGGTTAGGTTAGGTAAGATCATGTTTGGTTGTGTTAGGTGGGTTATGTTAGGCTAGACTTGGTTAGTTTAGGCTCTGTATACCTGTAATGAGGTTCTGATATAACATACAGTGCTGTGAAAATTAGTTCGGAGTGGTGACTTTTGCATAATATTTCGCATCAATCAAACTTTTTGGCTATTCTGCTTACGGTTTTCTTGTTTTCCAGATATATTATTGCTGTAGTGGTGTTTGGCAACTGATGTATGTCGTGAATACATTCTAATGGTGTTTGGCAACTGTTATATGTCGTGAAGACAAACTCTGTTGTGACGGACGTCCTGAGTCATATTTGATTTTGATGGATTATTCACCTCCTTTTAGTGATGGATATCACTCCTAAGAAGCGTGCATGCATTGTAGCACTTAGAGAACACAGTGGTTTCACTATCAGACAGATTTCTAACAAGATGAAGGTGGCTAAGTCAACTGTTGGTGATATTCTGAAGAGACAAAAGGATAGTGGTGAATCCTCAACACGACGGCAAGGAAGATGTGGAAGAAAACACTAGACAACGCCTCACGATGACAAAACTATCATCAGAAATAGTGTGAAGGATCCTAAGAAAACCAGTGCAGACCTTCAGAGAGATTTGTCTACTGCAGACGTAAATATATCTTCTTCGACTGTCCGACGATGGCTTCTTGAGGCTGACAGACCTGCCAGGAAAGCTCAAATGAAACAGTTATTTACATCCATTATGAAAAAAATCGCATTCACTGGGCACATGAGCATGCTGGATGGACAACATACGCCTGGAAAAAAGGTGATTTTTTCAGACGAATCACATTTTTAAGTTCATGGTCACAGGTCACAGGTCGTAAGACGAAGCAAAGGTGAGCCGCTTCGTCCGGGACACATTCAACAAGCGCCCTAACATCCACCTAAGAAGATGTTTTGAGGTAGTTTCAGCGCTAAAGGTACCGGGCGACTCATTGACGTAGAGGGCATGATGAACAGTGATAAATACAAAGCTATTTTGCAGACTCATTCGCTTTTTACTATGAGAAAGGAATTTCCTGATGGAGACGGCATTTTCCAAAAAGATCTGGCACCATGGCATACTTCACGTAAAATGCGCACATTCCTCGACGAAAGTGGACTGACGCTTCTAGACTGGCCTGGAAATTCTCCTGACATCAATCCCATCGAAAACCTATGGGCTTTAATCAAGCGAAGGCTCCAGAAAGAAGACTGCTCGACAATGCAAAAGCTAATTAGTGCTTTAAATAGAGTCTGGTATCATGCTGAAGAACTGGCTAAAATGTGTTCAACTTTGGTCGAATCTATGCCGAAACGTGTTCAAATGCTTGTAAACGCAAAAAGGAGGTCATATCTCATATTAATTTTATAATCTTTTGACCTCTGACGTATTTTCCGTAAGTAAAGCATCATTATTGTAAAATATTGCATCATTTCATTACTGTCCGAACTAATTTGCACAGCACCGTACAGCTAATAAATATAATAAAAACCTTATATATATATATATATATATATATATATATATATATATATATATATATATAGATATATATATATATATATATATATATATATATATATATAAATATTTATATAAATATATAAAAAAAACTTATAGCTTCTGCTTCTGCTGCTAGATGGTCATTCTCATATTTCAGTGTCTAGATACGCCACTGTCAGATTCAATCACGGCCGGTGAGTCATCGCTCGGCCGGTGTTCATCGCATCGTATCAGCGTTTGACCAGATGGTACGTTGTCAATTATCATCATCATCATCACCATATGAAAGATGTTGAACTGTTGACCCGCAACGCCAGTTTGGTTTAAGTTTGATCCTGGTTTGTGATAACCGCTTACCGTTGATTCACGATTGAAATAAGTTTAAATTTTAGTACAGTCGGCATTCCACATAACGAACCTCCTAATAGTGGAACCTCCAAATAGTGAACCTCCTAATAGTAGACTTCCTTGGTCCAGAACAAAAGCATTTCAAATACGTGTTCACTCCTCCAAAAAACTGGATTTAAACATCCGAATAGCGGAAACCTCCAAATAACGGAATGACCGATTGGTCTCCACTTATATAGCACATCTCCAAAAATCGGAAAACGTGTGATTCTTAAATAGAGGATACATATTGATGAAACGGTAGTGATATGTTGTGATGTTGATCTTCGTTCGGCTATTTCACTTCACTAGATTTAAAATCAGGATATTGGCAGATTCCAGTACACAAGGATTCAATTCCAAAGACAGCATTTACTTGTTTCTTAGGGAGTTTTGAGTGGAATTATATGCCGTTTGGACTTGCTTGCGCACCATCGGTGTTTTCAGACCTGATGAATACTGTACTGCACGGAATACAGTATAAATTTTGTATTGCTTATATGGACGATATAATAATATTCTCAAGATCATTCGAGGAACATTTAGAGCACTTGAATATTGTATTTGAGCGACTCAAAAAGGCCAGGTTGAAATTAAAGCAGTCAAAGTGTGAATTTTTACGCCCGGAAATTAATTATTTTGGACATGTAGTGTCACCCAGTGGTATTAAACCGGATCCTAACAAAGTTATGCATTGAATAAATTACAAACTCCAAGAACAGTAAAAGACATTCGTTCATTTATCGGATTAGCCAGTTATTACAGAAGATTCATATCAAAATTTGCGGAAATTAGTAAACCATTAACATCCTTAACACGGAAACATGCACGCTTTGAATGGTCAAGTCAGTGTCAAAAAGCGTTTGACCAATTGAAAATTGCTCTCGGAGAAGCACCAATACTAAATTACCCAGACATGAACAAGCCATTCAAATTATACACAGACGCTTCAGATGTTGGAATAGGCAGTGCATTAGTACAAGAAACAGATAATGGACAAGAAAGGGTGATTCAGTTTCTGTCACATCAGCTATCTAACTCACAGATGAACTGGCCAGAAATCGAGAAAGAAGCTTATGCCATTGTGTACTCTTGTCAGAAGTTTCGACCATATTTGTATGGAGTTAAATTCACCGTATATTGTGACCATAAGCCGTTGCAACATCTTTTTAATATCTGAAACGAGGAATTCACGCATACAACGATGGGCTATCGTGCTGGACGAATATAAATGTAATGTCGAATATATTCCAGGATCAAAGAATATTGTTGCCGACGCTCTACCAAGATTACCGACATAAGAAAATGAAGTAAATCTCATTGATTCTTATACGCACACAGGAGCAAAATTGATTAGTACAATAGAGGCATGTCCAGAAAATAAAGATATTGAGGATAACTGTGAAGAAATTATAAGAAGTTCGAACAATCTTAAAAATTTACAAAGAGAAGACAAATATTTTGCACCCATAATTACCATACTTAATGATAAAGGTAAAGAATGCAACTTACGACCAACAAAAGAAGTAAAATCATTTGTAATGCATGATGAATTATTGTATCACATATCAGACCCCGACCATTGTAACAAACATCCCGGCATGCAGTTGTGCATTCCATCACTTTTCAGACCATTATTAATGAAGGAAGCACATGACGGATACTTAGGTGGACACTTTGGAATTGATAAAACATATACAAAAATTCGATCACGATATTTCTGGCCCGACATGTATAAGGATGTAGTTCAGTATGTCACAAAGTGCGTTCAATGTAATAGAGAGAACTCCACAAACAAAAGCCACCTCTGCAAGACATGCAAATCCCTCATTATCGCTTTGAAATTATTCCAATTGATTGTTGCGGTCCATTCCCTTTGAGTTAAGCTGAAAATAAGTTCATAATAAATATTGCTGATCATTTTTTCGGATTCCCCGAGTCCTTCCCAGTACCAGACAAGTCTGCAGATCAAATATGTAGAAATTTAATTGAAGATATTATTCCCCGTCATTCCTGTCCCCGTGTCATTGTCAGTGATAATGGATCAGAATTTTGCAATGAGTTGATCAATCAATTGAATATGTTCTGCAATATCAAGCATATCCGAACATCTGTATACCACCCTCAAGCCAATGCTAAAGTACGAGAGCGTAGAGCGTTACCATCGAGTTCAGAATGATTTTTTGGCATAAACAGTTGATGTATCTCAACGTGATTGGGACAAGAAAATTTGCTCACTATTGGCTGCATATCGCACAGCAGAACATGAAACCACTCGTTTGTCACCATTTTTTGTATTATATGGCAGAGAACCAGTTATGCCAATGGAAACCATATTAACACCAAAACATCGTTATTATGGAGAAGACTATTTATCCACCATGTTGATAAACATGAATCAAACATTTCATCACGTTCGACACCACTTGGTGTTAGGTCATGAAAAGAACCGCGAATATTATGATAAAAGAACAAAACCAATCAATTTAAAAACGGGAGACCCTGTTTACTTCAGAAATCCTTCCAATGCTTCGACTAATAAATTATCGCTCCGATGGGATCCTAATTATCGAATAATACAGTATATAAGTCCCATTTCATGTTTGATTGAAAACCAAGTGAACGGAGAAACACATAAAACACATGTAGAGAACCTACGACTTAGGAATGAGGCTTCAGTATGGAAACAATATAACACCAAACTTGAACATTTGCATAAAAAGTATCGGGAATTTCAGCGGTCATATATACCAATAAGAACACGAATCACCAGACAAAATGCTCCAAATGAAACAACATTATAACCTACAAAAGCAGATTCAGTAGACAATATGCCACTAGCGGAGAGGCTAAGACTAGCACGCGAACAGAGAGACAAACGGGACATTGTTAAAGACACGGAGGCTGCGCCGCCAGCAATCACAACAAACGCTAAACGCTCACCAGAGATTTATGAGACAATTAATGAGAAAAAGAGAGTTGAATGGAAGAGAAAAACAAGTTCGTCTGAAGATGAGGAACAAAACAAGCGAATGAGGATGACTAACGAATTATATGTTGGTATAGACACGGTGGATTTCATACAAGAAAACGAGAGTAAAAGAGGTGCTATAAAAAACGAAACGAATATCGAGGAAAGTCCCATAGACTTCACTGATGGATGTATGAATGTGTTAAATAATGATAAACAAGATAATGTACGAGGCACAAATGGTGTCAAGAGAAGAGGCTTGTGTCAACCATCTAACTGTGAAAATACACAAGACATTAGGTTAAAAGCATTTAATATGCTACTTAATAAACAAGCGGAGTTATTGAAGCAATTACTTTGTTGACTAAGTCGGTTAGTTGAAACTGGAGGCATACAAAGAAGTATGCTACGACCTCAATTAACGACCGATAAAGTAGATTGTAATTATCATTGAGAATATACGCAGAAGTATGTGTGCACTCAAAGTTACAAAAGACGAGACATTACTCTGTAAGTGTGTAAAATATATACTTAAAACTAGCTAAATATATGACAACTTAATAATAAAGTGAAATTGGGTTTAATTATAAATACAATAATAATTCATAATGATAAAAATAAAACGGCTCTGGATATTGCTCCTATTAATTGTTTCCTATTAATTGTCTATATTTTATCTTATGAATGCGGCCCAGTTTTCCTACCCCGTGGTAAATTAGTTTCGTATTTCCAAGTGGACAACGCATGCGTTTTTCATTCAATTCCCTGTCTCAATCCTGCTACCACACCGACACAGAACAATGAGTCACTGGCGAGAATTGTCCGTTTTTCGGTCTGAAGAGGCGAGATCGAATCAACAGTGTGCTGAACCCCCTGATCAACCCTGTGCTGAACTGACAGTCTACTAACAACGAAAACGAAAACAAATAGCGGACTGAGATAAGCCATTGCCGAAATCATCATCAACACGAGCCGAGACAACACCAGCGGTTCACCAATTAACCTGAAAGACAACTGCGATAAAGATGGGGACGAGTAATCATGGAAGACGGTCAAATATTTATCAACGAGATTCAAAACGAAGTACTGCATGCGTTTGAGCACAACGACGACAGCAGCTGGATGACTGGTGAAGCAGCGCGTGGACTACGAGTCGACACAGTAAACCCGCCGGTGTACGACCTCTGCCTGATGTGGTTCAAGATCAACACCACCTGCTTGGATCGAGCCGTGGACGCGTTCGTGGTCGGCAACACATGGTTGAATTGTTTTATTAACACGATATATCGCTCATTTGATATGTATAATGTGTTGAGCTAGTTAGAATTAATTGTGTTAATTTCATAGCCAGGTAACCGTAACCTTATGTCCATAACCGTGTGTTAATTACAACTAAGTTAGTTTCTCATGTAGATTTGTGAGATATAGATTCTTGTTGTTCTATATTTTAAGTTACTGTGTTAGTTGCGGTTAATTTATGCGATAGACATAGACATGCGTTAATCTAGAATTGTATTTCATTGTATAATTGTATGTTTAAGTACTTTGATATACACACTTGAAAATTTGGGTCAAATGGGTCGTAATGACTAGTTAGGGTTATAGCTAATAATTTGTAAGCGAAAATGTAAAGATAACTGGTCTGAGTAATTTTAAAAACCTCACTTTTGATCAAGCTGACGAGTATTGTGGCTAATACTGGATGCTGGAGCTGTCAGTTATTAATAATGCAGTAATACCATAAAAAACAATTGGGATGAAGCAAACATCGACAAAAGACAGTTAATGTGCCAGAATTCACCAGTAATTGGCTGGTGACACAGGACGTTCCTGTGTGTTATGTACGGCCCTGTCGACTCGATGTGACAGTTGATTATTACAGACGCACAATAATGTATGCACATACTTATGGAGTATGTGTGTATGGTGAGAAATGGCGCTGTATAATCACTGATCAGAATTATGCCTCAGTCCTACCCTGATGTGGAAACTCGGCAAATAATGACTGGCAGTTTGCTATAATTGCAACTATCACGATTCAGTAGAGTCGTTGACTTTGATGGCCATGATTGTGTCTAGTGTCCACGTTCGTTTAAAAGACCTCGCAGCTGTGATATAACAAAGTTGTAATCAGACCAGTTTTCTATCTATCAGTTTACTCGGTTTTCTCTCTCTTTCTCTCAGTTTACTTTCACTTTCTTTCGCGGCCTGCTTGTGCAGCTGTCGTTAGGCTAATTTATGTGTTAAGGCGACGCCAGTAGTACACGGCGCCTGATATGCTTGGCAACGTGTGACCGTTGATTAATTATTTTCTTTGTGTGTCTGACTTGGCTGAGCAGATCGTGGTAACACGCGTATGTACAGTCAGAACATGTTTAGAAATAGCTTGTGTCCCGGTTGTGTAGTTCGAGCGGTTTGGCCAGCTGGCATTGCTCGCGGTATATGGTGCCATCGACATGTGTTAGTAGGTATATAACCCGGGGTTTACTAAGAATAGGGGCTGTGCTTGGGCTGTGCTTGTTGGTGGGTCAGTTGGCTTGGCTTGGTTGGACTGTCGACGTGCGAGGTAGGACTCACCACTCACTCAGGCAAGCCGTAATTAATTCATTAGATTTAAGAATAACTTTAAAGTAGATTGACTGATTGCTGAAAATATACAATTGAACTTCGACTGGGTGACTATTACTTGTTATCGCGGAACCCACATCAAGAGGAACTATCAAGACATCACGATCAGCCGAACGAAGATCAACATCACAACATATCACTACCCTTACAATTGACACAATTTTGCAAGAGCGAAGCAACCACACATACACACAGAAACTCACATACATTTATACATACATACACACACAAACTCGCATAGGTATACAAACACATACACACACACAATGTGCATGTGCATTCGTGCATGGTGGACCTCTGAGAGATGCCTGTGAATGGGATGAGTGGAAACGGGATATTTGACGCTTGCATTCTGCTGCATTTTGAGTGTGTATGTGCCTGTGTATGTGCGGGTGAGTCTGTGTATGTGGGTTAAGCTAAAACCCACGTTGACAATGCACCACTGGCTACATGAGCGTTTGTTTGTTGCGCTTAATTTATGGTTCAAAAGTGCATTGAAATTCAATAGGTGTGTAACATAAGTGAGTAAGTATACTTAGAAGTAATTCAAATAGGATACCCACGAAGCTACGATACGCACGCAGGATACGATGCAGGATATGCGGATCTCCTAGCGACAATCACCGTATATATATAAAAATACATAAATAATTATGTATGTATTCTGCAGTTTTATTATAATAAATCTGCAACAATACTGATTGAACTAATTAACACAAAAGTGTCACCAGAAGAGCTTTTGTGACGATGCCAACCATTACATGACACATGCGCAATTTTAAGGGGCAAAGGGCAATGCTAAAATTGTCATAACTCCAGAAAAACGTGAAAACTGTTTCTAGCGTACTCCAACGAAAAATCAATATTCCGAAATTGAAGTTGATTATTCCGAAATCGAAGTTGATTATTCCGAAATTGAAGTTGATTATTCCGAAATTGAAATTGATTATTCCGAAATTGAAGTTGATTATTCCGAAATTGAAGTTGTAAAGGTATAGTACCTCACACACAAACTCAACCCGACTGTAACAACGGCAGAAGAAAAAAATATAATAATACGCCAATGCACTCCCAGGCGGACACACCTGATCACAACCACGGTTACGCACAGACTCACTCACTCAACCACATCAGTGCAGCGTACTAACTAATGACCAAGCAGCGTACGCACACGCACACACCGTGACCTTTACACGACCTTGACCACACAACACCCGCACACACACACACACACACACATACATACACTGTACTCAACGATAATGCGCCAAACAAACGCAGCCACGCTGCCACACCTCCCCATGATATACATATCACACAAACAACCATAATGCACAACTAGCTTACATACAACACATTCACGTACACATGAAGCAGTCGCGATATCGCCCCGGCGGGCGGCGAGCACGCTCACTGCGACGAGCACAAGGCAGGCCAAACACGCCATCAGGAGCTTGGACAGGCGGTCCATCAATGTCGTCCAAGCCCGTCGACGCTTCGGCCACATCAATAGGTGGGCACGGAGACACCAGCAGGGCTACGTCCTCGTCTTCGGCTCTATCGCGATTAAGATCGGGGTCGTCGGGCTCGCCGGCATTGTGTCGTGGCCGCAGGTCACGCACGTGGCGGGGTACACCGTCCACATTGACCACTTGGTCGGAAACAATACTGGTGACGTCGCCAGCACGCGACAGGTCAGTGCAACGTGTGCCACGCTGCCGCACCCACACTTTATCGCCGGCGAGATACGGTGGTGCAGCGCTGCTCTGCGGATCATGAATGGCCTGCTGTGTTGCACTTGGAAGCTTGCTCTCTGATGTTTCTTGAGCCACACGCACGCAATCACGTACCGGATAGGTATAGACGCCAGCAGCAGGCGCGAGTGCCGACTCGCGGGGTGTAATGTTGTATAAATGTACAGCCTCGGCAATAGAGCACTGCTTCCTAGCCGCCAGCACTTTAATGGTTCGGTGGTTCCGCTCCACGATGGCATTGCCGCTCGGCGCATGAGCAGCGCGAAACCGTAGAGTGACGCCCCAGCTGGCTGCGAAAGCGGCAAAATGACGACTGCGGAAGACAGTGTCGTTGTCACATAACAGTTCAGCACACCCACCACGCTCAAAAAACACCTGCTGCAACTGCTCAACAGTGGCCGCGGCATCCGGTCTGCGGAGCGGACGCCACACACAGAAGCGCGACGGACCGCAATCAACCACCGACAAAAAATCGTGTCGCCCGTAGTGCGTAATGTCGATCGCAAGACGGAACCAGGTTTCTGACACGCTAAGTTCACCGTGCCGCCACTTTGTTGGTGCGGGATCCATTGATCGGCACACATCGCAACTGCCGACTACTGCCTGAACCTCAGCCCGAGTAACGCGCGGATAAATCTCACGCTTGGCAAAATGGAGCGTACGCCGTACTCCTGGATGACCGGCTTGGATGTGCACGTCATCTAACTGCTGCCTGGACCAGCTAGTAGCCACCGCAACCACACGATGTTCCGGTTCGGTTGTGGCTTCAGTCACCCACTCACGCGGCACTCTGGTCAGTGCGTCGGCTTTGTTTGCAGCGGTGCGCACCAAAGTTACATCCAACTGAAGATCAAACTCATTCACCAGCTGACGGACCACATCTACACGCCGACGGATCAACATCTCGTTACTTGCCTTGGTGCGCAGCCTCGCACGACCGCTCACCGCGTTACTCAACCAGCGATGCACAGTGGCCGAGTCCGTACGCAAGTCAATGCGGCGCATCTGCCACGAAATGGCGAGGTTGAGCCCGCGAATGGCAGCGTCCAGTTCCGCCATGTTTATATGGCCGCAGTCAGTTTCCTTGCGCAGCCAACTGGCATCTTCGATTACACCGCGGCCAGGCACCTCCACGGCTACACCGAAGGCCAGAGAGCTGGCGTCGCACCACACGATGGCGTGGTCACCACTAACCGACCAGGGGCCTCGAGCCGGATCACTGCGCGCCACACGCTCAACTACTTGCGAAAGCTGATGCCGCAGCTTGGGGTCTTCTGTGACGTCGTCCCAGCCCGATGTGAGTGCGTTGACACGCCGCTTGAGCCAAGCGGTTGCGGGGCGCAGCCAGCCACACACAGGCACATGCGCCACTGCACGTCCACACCACGCGAACAGCGACCTGCGTGTGAGCTGTGCGGGCGGCGCGTCAACCGGCTGGTCCCGATGCCATGCCAGTTCGTGTTCCACGTAGCGCACACGGAGGCCGAGCATTCGAGCCCCAGATTCAGCGGACACCCGCTCGGGCTGCTTGGACTCAAGCCCGAATGCCTGAAAGTGTGCTATCACCTGCTCAGCTGACACAAGGTCTTCATTTACGAGCAAATCGTCTACGAAGGGAAGTACGGCCTTCTCCATGGTAGGATTTTGCGCCAGTACAGCGCGCACCACGGCCTGCATTATGGCGGGCGCCACACACAGTCCTAGACCCAGTCGTGTCAGGCAGTACCGGCGTCCACGCACTACCACCGTCTGGTAAGCCCACAACTTGGGGTCAACGTTCAGTTGCAGGTATGCCCGGCGCAGGTCTACAACAGCTGTATTGGCACCGTGACGGCGCCACTTACGCAGCTGTTCGGCACAAACCTCTGAGTCGGCGGTGTGCGTGCTTACATGACCATTGAGCTCGCGAAAGTCCATTACAGGGCGTACTCGATCACGGCCCCTCTGTCCAGCAACCATCAATGGCACCAGACCACGCGCCTCCCCATGTTGGGCTGTATCATGCGGCACCAACCAGCCCTTCTGTATCCAGGATGAAAATTCAGCATCGTACTCTGACCGCGCAGACTTGGGCACGTGGTATTGCACAGTGCGGTTCAGCAGACAACCAGGCCCATCTGCGCGTGCCCACTTCCACTTCACATGCCACCGACGCAACTTTGGGTCAAAAACGGCCTGATAATCAGGAGCGTCCACACTAATGTCACTGGGCGCTCGCTCTGCAGCTCCACAAAACCGCACCTCGGATGGGGATCGCACCGCAATTCCGCCCAACGCTTGAATTCCCGGCATGCCCAGAATCACGTCAACGCCCAGAGGAGGACGTGACACCACCAAAACTGACAAGTCCACCGTCTGTCCCTGTGGCGACAATACCCGTATTCGCCCCACACCTTCACAACAGAACCGCGTTTCTCCCAGAGTGGCCAGTGACACCGGCCGTTTCTCCCAGCTGACGCAGCAAGCAGCGTGTACGATGTTATCAGTGCAGCCAGTGTACACCAGAACACGACACTGCCGCCCATCGACGATTAACTGCACAATCGGCAAAGCACCGTTCAATGTCGCGGAGAGGATGCAGGTGCTGACGCGGCCCCTCCGCTGCCGTTTCCCGGACAAGCATATGCCATGTGTCTTGTACTACCGCAAGTCCAGCAGCGACGTCGAGGCCGGGAACCACCAGCACGCGGACGGTCCTGCAAAGCCCCTGTTGTCTACACCGGCGCATGTGCAGGCCGACCACACGGACGTGCTAAGGCAGGAGTAGCGACTGCAGCAGCGGCGTTCATGCGCTCGTCGCTGAGAACGGCGCGAGCACGACAGACTACGTCCGCCAGAGCCAGGTCTTCGGCTCTGGATCCAGCTCGAATAGTTTGGCGAACGCTCTCGGGAAGGCCGGACACAAAAGCGCAAGTCAGCGTGCCTTCTGGCACCCCACCAAACAGTGTGGACAGGCGACGCAGCTCTGCCAGAAAAACATCCACTGATTCGCCAGTGCGCAAGCGTCGCCCGGAAAAAGCGTCGTATGCCGCAAATCTGTCTAGCGCAAAAGCAGCATACAGACGCGACTTGACTGCGTCCAGGCTGCCGCGGCAATCGGCTGGCATCTCAGACCAAACTGCAAAAGCCCCCCCTGTGAGCCGCAGCGGCAGCAGGGCAGCAGTAGACACTCCTCGCATCTGACACAACATCTCGGCACGTGTCAGCCACTCAACCACGTCACCATCGCCGTTAAATTCTGGTACTAGACGTGCGTCAAATGCCGATTGATTCGCCAGTGGGCTGCCGGCAGCCGCAACGCTCATCGCCTCGGACTTGGGGCCGACGGCAGCTTGCATGACAAAAAATAGAGCCGAAATAGCTTGTAACAACGGCAGAAGAAAAAAATATAATAATACGCCAATGCACTCCCAGGCGGACACACCTGATCACAACCACGGTTACGCACAGACTCACTCACTCAACCACATCAGTGCAGCGTACTAACTAATGACCAAGCAGCGTACGCACACGCACACACCGTGACCTTTACACGACCTTGACCACACAACACCCGCACACACACACACACACACATACATACACTGTACTCAACGATAATGCGCCAAACAAACGCAGCCACGCTGCCACACCGACACAAACTCAACCCCTAGTTAGTGATAATTTATTGACGTAACCTAACTTTAATGTCTAGCATATAAACCCGCCCGTTGTGGATCGTGTCGATCCGTTCTGGATCTTGAAGACAAATCCGTTAGTTTTGTATAAGAATGCATTCTACACGGTGAAATTGAACGTTTTATTGTCTATAGTTTCTGTCTGCGGGACATATTTATTTCATAAAAATGATCCATCGCTTCGTTTACGTTTGAAACCACTGGTCTATATCATTGAGACCGCCCAGTTATTTTAACCTCATATTCGAGCATACATACACACACAGACAGACAGAGAATTTCTTTTATATATAGAGATTTAAACCCGCCCGTCGTGCGGAACAGTTCATAACATGTAATTCATATTCAATTTAAAAATAAAATGAATACAAATTTAAAAGTAAAAAATTTAATCTGTAAATATGCTAACCAATAGAAATGTCTAAATGTGAATATTTTCATATAAATTTGGACAAAATATCCCTCGATCCGCCTCATATATGAATCTGCCCGTCGTGCGGAATACTTCAGAGCACAAACACGTAACAAACAATGAAAATTCTTGCATTTATACCCGCCCGTCGCGCGGAACAATTCATACTATTAAATTTGTGTTCAATTCATAAGAGAAATGGAAAATGAATTAAAAAAGAAAAGAGTAAACCCATAAAAAAGTATAAATTTCTAAATTTTTATATATATTTTGACAAAATAGTTTGCTTAAACCGCCTCATATTTAAGCCTGCTCGTCGTGCTAAATAATCCAGAACTCAGACACGAAACAATGAAAAATGACCAAACTTTTTCATCATAATGTTTCCAAAATAATATTTATAACTTAACATCACCATCTATCACCATAATATTTATAACTTAACATCACCATCTAGCATTGAATTCCGCCCGTTGTGCGGAACAAATATTATATAAATAAAATAAATATTGAATTCATAAAATAACAAATACAAATTTAAATAGAAAAAAGTAAACCCATAACAACTATTAACCAAAAGAAAAGTCTAAATATGAATGTTTTGATTTTAGATTTTTAGCTAGATCTTGTCCTGAACGCTAGCGCCCTAGCGAATATGTCATGCGCTTTGCACATAAACTCTGATGTTGATTTCGCAGCAGCGAGAAATCATAGGTGGATGAAGTAAATATTTATATTGTGGCTAAATATTTTATATTGGTTTGTTGAAAATGTTTTTTAGAAGATATATCAAAATTAGGGGTAAGCATTGCATGTGAAGGACACTTTTACAAACGTATTTCAAAGAGGCTAAGCCCCCCTGCGAAATTCCTTGATCCGCCATTGTCTCCATTGATCGCTGTGTTAAATCTATCAGTCGTCGGTGGAAATGACATGGTCTTGAATAAACGGTTATATCTTTCGGAATATTGGCACTACATATTTTAAAAATATATCATTTTGTAGAAGACAAAATTTCCAATCTGTGGATATAAAAAACTGTCAATTCTGTTGAGCAGTTTTCCTCAAACCCGTGACATAAATTCCCCAAAATGTGAAAAACTCGTTTGTGCACACACACACACAGACAGAATAACGCTCAGATTATTATCGGGTTTATATGCTGGTTTATATGTGTATATGCAAGGAAACCTAGCCTATGACCTTCTTGCATCAATTTTATCCCTAGGGACCAAGTTTCATCTAAATCGGTCCAGTGGCTTAGGAGGAGATAAGGTAAACAGACACAAATTACCTCAATGACCTTGAAAATGACCCCGGAGGTCAACAAAACCTAACCTATGACCTTTTCGCATCCATTTTACCCCTAAGGACCAAGTTTCATCAAAATCGGTGCAGTGGTTTAGGAGGAGATAGGGTACAAACAGACATTTAGAAACTTTACAATCAGTATAGGGCAAAAAAATAGAATCAATTCGGCCCTTCGGGCCGAATAGGATTAAACACTCACGAGTTAGCTTTGCTGGAAAAATTGCACAAAATAATTCGTCTCATCAGACGAATGGCAAATAAATAAGCAATAAGCATGAGAATATGCAAACACAACACTTTCAGATGTTTTGTGTGGGTGGTAGGAAAAGGTCAATGGAGGTATTTTAGCGTTTGACTTAGCGTTCACCCAACCCAATAAGAATTTCTGGCTATGCTCATGTCTCCATGTATATTTTCGCGATGAACTAAATACAGTTTTGTTTGTGCAAATACGACAACTGGAGTCACTCGCTTGATGTGTGTTCAATGAGGGGTGGCTGTTTTTGTTCAAAAGTCGAAAGTGCAAATTTTAGAGTGGCGTAGCTGACTCGAGCGCGTCCACTGTGGCGCGCGTCTTAAGAGTTTGAGAGCGCTTAAATTTTTTGGACGATTCGACCTTTGGACAAAAGGGGAGTCGATCCCACCCACACACCCGGACCGACTCCTGTTTTGTAATATGTGTGGGTGTCATTGGTGTGTGTGCGTGTGTGTGGGGGGGGGATGAAATTATTCGTGTCGTATCAATATATTCGCGCAGGCGATGCATTTCACGCTTTTAGCACTATTCAAATACACACAGACAGCACAAGCAGCTCTAGACAATAAACTCTTCAATATAATGAGACATGATCATTGAGCATTAGCAACACAGGCTTCATATAACCAATCCATTAAGAGAAGATTTTTCACCCCAGACACATACATTGCTGCATATACATGTTCCAGCTAATTTCGCGTCACTCAGCTCCGGTACGGTTCCTACTTGGAGATCGTACTTGAGTACGCTCCTCGGATACGATTCGTATAGTGGATGTGAGTTTCACAAAATACTTACATCACTCGTTTTTCAGGGATGTTGGATTTTCGTTTTCAATTGTATTTGATAAATGTATGCATATGGTTTGGAAAATATCACTGAACATGTACGTTCGTATTAAAAGTACTCACTCCGTCATTGTAGCTACGATTAGAACTACCAGGATGAATGTAATGCCCTGAAAAGAACGTACCATAACATTAAACCCATGTGTCACAATTGCGAGGGCACGTTGACTCTCATAGTCTAGACAGGAGAAATTAAACTTTCAACACAATACAATGTACAATGATGAATATACGATATAAATTGGAAAATTGTTAGACAAAACTGGAGATTAAGGGCTACTGAATTTAATTTGTTTTGCATTGTTTTGTTTATTTGCATTCTCTCTTTCAGTTTTTTCTTTGATATTTTTAAACGTTTTTTCTTGCAATGACCTACTGTAATTATTGACTTTTTGTGAGCTTATTTTAAGATTTGTTATTGCAAGTTTTAATAGTGAATAACAATGATGCTTTGGTGAGAAATATACGCAACGGTCTCTTGCGTCAAGTGAAGTTTGCATTTCTTAATGTTTCATACTTGAATAGGTTAACTTTTTGTTCAATTGTGTTTAAATTATATATTCTTCAATATGCCTTTATATCATAAATATATAAGTCAGAGTGTTATTATTCAAACGTACCTTGGGAGTCATTTGAGAGCAATTTGATCAATATTTGAACCGATGTTATGAGGATATCTGCCACACAAGTACGCAAAGTACAAGCACGTAGTCCACGTAGAAGTCGTAGTTGTCCACGTAGTTGTATGTAGTAGACAAGTTGTCCACCAGGGGTCAGCACTGTAGTCATATTTGCAGCGTTGACTGCATGTTGACGCGCAAATGGTGTCGTGCCCAATTCGCCTGTTTCACACTCGCCTTGCTATGCATGTGCATAGCAATGCATAGTGCATGTGCATAGCATAGCATGTGCATGCATCTATGCATGTGTTATGTTATATTCCTCTACAAGACCCATCAATTCTAACAGAACATGATTTTTATTGCACATATAATTGCACATAGGAAAAACATAAAATTGTAGTTAGCATGGAAGAAAATTTAGAGCCAGCACACCGCGAAAAGAGTGGGAAAATGCGTAGTCAAAGATAATGCAACAATAAAATGAAATAACACGATCATAATGACAAGACACAATGGTATAACAATCAACAAGATACGATCAAACCTCAAGCAACAATAAATTTTCAAAACGATTTTGATATGCGTTGAATGCATTATGCATTTAACGACTGTACGGTGGGAATGGTAATAGTGGACAGTGCTGGTACATCAGTTGAAGCTGTTAAGCCCAATAAAATGACAATGGTGGACAGTGCTGGCATAAAATTCAGCAATACTCCTAATCAACCGAATGTCAACGACATTCCACCACTACGAGCAAAAACACAGCGCATTTATTTCCAGAACAGATGGTACACAATCTACAATTGGATCCATTAAGAGACAAGCTTGAAAAACGTTATGTGTTTCACCTGTGCCAAAGCGCACAGTTTGGGCTTATTCACCGTAAAGTTTTGGCGATTAGTGGAAAAAAACTTCATTAGCCGTGTATTTGGAAACTGGAAAAAGCACTGTGTAAGTTCCGTGAGCACGAGGCTTCCCATCAGCATAGATTTCCCACATCCCAGTTGTGTACGGTGGGGACAAAACAGGTGACCAGTATCTTTGATGGCGGCAAAAGAAAGCAGCAGCAAACAGCATACACCTGCCTGACAAAACTGTTCACTTGTGCTCGTTACCTGCTGCGTCAAGGACTGCTGTTTCGGGGCAAGGATAAGCTGGAAGGAAACTTTTACCAGCTTGCAAATATGATTGCTGCTGACGAAAATGAGCTAAGGTGTCACATGCAGAGGACAACCAGCTTCGTATATCCCAAAGTACAGAATGAAATAATCGAGATATTCTCAGGATTTTGGCAAAATATATCAAAGAGGACCAATTCTTTGGAGTTATTTTTGACGGAACGCAAAACATGAGTGGCATAGAACAAGCGTCCATCTGCATCCGACATGTTGATGATGACCTGACAATCAGCGAGTCATTTGTCGGAATGTACAATACTCCAAACACCACGGGTGAGATTGTCTGCAAAGTGGTATTAGACGTACTCACCAGACTCAGCGTTCCGCTCTCAGCTTTAAGAGTCCAAACATACGATAGTGCTGCAAATATGAGCAGAACGTATGAGAGATGTCAAGCGAGAATATTGCAGCAGCAGCCATGCACTTTCATTGTGGCCACTTAGGCCATGCACTTAGGCCATGCACTTTCACTTTCACTTAGGCCATGCACTTTCATTGTCAAGCTCACCAGATCAATCTGATCATGCAGAAAGCCGTAGATGTTAGTATCTGCGTACGTGACGCTACAGAGTGGTTGCATGAGCTGGGAGTACTATTGCACAGGTCTGGAAAGTTCAAGCTACAAAACAAAACACTGCTATAAAACACTATTTTTATCTAGCAGTGACAATTTCCTAGCATCGTATAGTAATTGTTAAGATTTGCATCCAAGTGATGGGAAAAATGGTAACATCATATGAGCATACCATATAAAGTATTTGGAATAACTCACCATATTTTGGTTTTTCGGAGCATTAGATGTAGTTGACAATAATATACAAATTAAGCAGTCATCCGAGACAGATAAATAGCAAAACTTGCACGCATGTTGATGCGATTCAGAATGCGACTTTAAACAAAAATCGAACAAACAAATTAAACTTGAAACAAGCACATGCTGATGTCTCTATTGCAGTCAATGTTCAAAGAGATCGTGGTGTCTGAGGGAAACTCTCCTGCTGGTCAAATTCGGTCAATGTGACCGACTCGTTGGTTGTACCGCTCACAAGGCGTCGTTAGTACCATTAAGCAGTACCGCTTGAATTTAGACTATTTGGCTGAAATGGCTGAAACAAGCAGCGGCGACGCTAGAACAATAGCAGTAGGCCTCCGTGACAGATTCAGCAAAGGATTGACGCTTCTGGGATTGTGTATTGCTGAAAAAACTGTTCAAGTGTTAGAGCAGTTGAGTCGTGGACTTCAAGCCAGATCTGAAACTCTTTCAGGTAAGATTACTAGAATCTTACCTGTACTTATTGTATGCCTCCTAAACTTGTGCTGTTCCACTTTTAACATCATTCTGGTTACAGTATTTCGTTATTTTGGTTGTTGGTCATATCGCATTGTGATAGTCCACTCGATTATTATTGGAATAATATAAACGTGAACTTTTCCAGGGATGGTTGAAACCTTGAAATCAACGATCACCCAGCTAGATTCATAGAGGAGAGAAGAGAAATTCGACGCAATGTATGATTATGCAGAATCAAAAGTGAACTTTCTAGGATTGGAGGACATTATGCAGCCTTGCAAAAGGAAACTGCCACTCAAATTCGGCGGAGATGCAAAATCATACCTCCAAGATACTGCTCGCCAACATTATATAATGCAGTATTTCGAGATGCTGGACTGTGTCAGGACGCAGTTGAATGACGTACTGGACAGTAGAGGCCTAAATCGTTATATACATCTTGGAAAAATTATCACCACAGGAACAGTAAATGAAGCCGTTGCATCTCATTACCCGTAAATCAATCTCGAACAACTGAAGTTTTATCTTCCAATGTTTATTGGCACCACAAAAGCTGTGTCTGTTAGTTCTGCTCAATATGCTTATCGAGCGTTGGGGACGGCTTCTAGAGCTATGTTTTCCGAGATACGGACATTGTTGAAGCTGCTTCTTGTCTGCCCTGTAACAAGCTGTGAGTCAAAAAGAAGTTGTCTGCCCTCCGTAGGCTCAAAACATGGCTGAGAAGCACAATGTCGCAAACACGTCTGAACCACATTGCCCTTGATCATATACACAAAGGTATTATCGATTCAGTTGATATAAATGTGCTAGTTAGATAATTTGTTGGAAGGTCTGCGCAGCGGATCTCTCTATTTGGCTCTTGCTAAATAGAGAGATTTTCATCCCCAGTATATCTGATAATGCTATGTGATATCATGCGATAATGTGATAAAATGTGATATCAGTTCCTCTTGTTTTCTATGTGTTAGCCACTATGTCATTTTGCTCACTGTGTGTTGATGATACAGGGTGACCCAAAAAGTGTCTCCCCTAAAAACATCCATGAAATCTTTAATATTTAACCAACTGTCTTTGTTTTTCGGGCTTATGGAGATGAATAATTGCAAGGTGGAATTGCACAGAAGAATTCAGAAAATGCCTTGGACACTTCAAGAAAAGACGTTTTGTGTAGAGACGTAATTTGAGACGAAGTCAATGATTGCCGTGCAGGTGCGCTTCAAAAGACGATTTGGATGTCGTCATTATCCAGCAAACAGGGTCATGTACAGATGGGCGCATAAATTCAGGACCCATGGAAAATTCTTAAACTTGAATGCTAAGGGCAAAAGAGCTTCTAATTCAGGACGGCTTCAAATTCAGGTCGACCCAGTACTGCTCTATCGCCGGCCAATATTGAGGCTGTCAGAGATTCTGTTGGTCACAGTCCCCGCAAGTTGTTACGTCGTCACAGCCAAGAACTGACATTCCTAGGGAATCAATTCGAAGGATCTTGTTCCAGGATCTGCAGTTGTACCCCTATAGGATACATATCCAACATCAGCTTACTCAAAGGGACAATAATTTGCGGGTTGTGATGTGTCTATGGTTCTGTAACAAGATCGATGAGAACCCATTCTTTCTGAGCAATGTTTGGTTCCTTGATGCGACTCATTTTATATTTTCTGAACATGTGAGCTCAAAGAACAACATCTTCTAGGGGACAATCCCATCAGAGGGTTGTCTCCAAAGGCCGATGCACTTCGTAAAATGCACAGCATGGGTGGCAAATTTGAAGCATGGATTGATTGATCTGTTCTGTTTTGAAGATAAAACCCAGCCTTCAGTCACAGTCAATACTATCAATACAGTCGCATTCATACTGATATGTCAGGCATAGACTAATGTTTATTTGTACAATGTTCGGTTTGATTGTGATAAGAATTGTGGATTTTATCGAGGTTTTTGTGAGAGACACTTTTTTTGGGTCACCCTGTATGAAACATGTGGTAAAATCAATATGTTTGTTTGTCATCACCTTTATTTCCGTTAAATAAGTGTGTGCTTACACCTGTGATACTGTTTAGTCCGATAGTAGTGTGTGTCCGATGCCCAATGTGTGTGTGTGCGTGTGTATATGTGTTAGTACATATAATATACTCTGCATTGAGGTATATGTATGTTGAAATTGAATATGCCGAAGTCAGTTGAGGGTTAATGAGCAACTTTGTGCATTAATGCATGATGGCCATCATCCCCCTGAGCCTCGACACAAATCTACGCCCATGAATGCATATACTTGCGAAGCTCTGATTACATTGCCAATAGCAATGTCAATACATGTATATATACATATATGTATATATATGTCATTGCCAATTAATTCAACTAAACGCATTGAGTGGGATAAACAAATGTATTGCAGTATTTATTTCAATGTGTATTATTTATCCATTTATTATGTAGTATTTATTTATTAGTTTGTTTGTTTATTATTGCTTATTGCTTGTGTATTATTTCCTTTCTGCCACTAGCTCAACCATGTTAATTGGAAGGAATAAGATGCTCATTAAAGTGAGTGGTTTGAATACAGTGGTTTTTGCGGTAAATTTTTTTAAACTTGCGATAACGATAAAACGATGATGTTTTACCCAACCTACGATAAACGATAACAAATTTCAAAACCCAACCTATGGTAAGCGATAGACGATAAAACAATAACGATATAAAATGTTAACTTGCGACAACATGGGCGATAAATTATAAGTTCAATTAATTAGTTGAAATATTAAAAAAAGCATGCAAACTGTTTTTTCACAATAAAAATTCATTAAACAAGACAAAAACTGTCATATGAACCAGTCTATGGCCTACAACAGGGTGCATTTTTATGTGGGTACCCGGCCATCGAGGAATTGATGGAAACGAGAAAGCAGACGTCGCAGCAAAAAACGCCTTATCAGTAGGGTGACCTTTTGTTGCAAATGCAACTTTTTTATCATAGACTCTACTCATCCTGAAAAGCCCTAAAATACCTTTATTTTTTATCTGAGCTAAGTATTGAGTGAGTTATATATGCAACTTTTTGCAACTTTTGGTTTTTAGCGCAACTTATGCAAATTTTCGTGTTTAGCGCAACTTTTGCAATTCATTCGATTTTGAGGGCATGTTTTTTGGCTTGAGAACAAGTTTTTGAACTTCATGATCAGTTTTTACTCTTCCAATACAGTTTTTAGTTCTTGAAGCCGTTTATAACAAATTAAATTGACGCATTGTCAATGCAAATTTTATACATGTGTTTGAAAGGCGTGTGACGTACCCGTGTGAGTTGGTAGGCATTATGTGTGCGCCCACATCGACAAAGAGGAGCGCTCTGATTGACATAGGCACGTGCATTTGCCCATCTAAAATTCACAATGCGTTGATAGGGCAACGGTTGAATGCTGGTTAGTGCGCTGGTGATAGTTTGTGGGTGTGTCTGTTGATAATTCATAATGCCTAAGTGTGCTTCATTCATGAAGGCTAAATGCCAAGCCATTGTGCAAAGGTATCCCGAGGAATTCCAGCTTACGCCGAAAGGAGATTTGTTTTGCAAATACTGTGTATGTTCAGTAGACGGAGAGAGGAGATCTTCAGTGGACTTGCACAGAGGATCATCTAAGCATCAAACGAAAATTAGCAAAAAATCATCGCAGAATGAACAGTTATTCATTCCGAAGCACAGAGATGATATTATTGATCGAGTTACACGAGCCTTTCTCTCGGCCGATATACCACTGATAAAACTCTGCGATCAAAAGGTGCGCGAGCTTTTTGAATTCATGGGGCATTGTCTACCATCTGAATCAGCATGTCGTTCTCGTGTGATGGAGATGGCTGACAAGGAACTGCAGGACATGATCGACAGACTGTCGAACTTGGAGCTGTTTTTCGTGGCCGATGAATCATAAGTGAACGGAACCAAGTTTTTCAGTGTCCTGGTTGGCAACGTCTCTGAACCTACAAACACGTGTTTGGTTCACTGTAAGCCGGTCTCCAGTGTGAACTGTCAAGTGGTCATTGATCACATAGATGACGCTGTCAAAAAAGTCGACGTTCAATGAAGCAAGGCTGTCCTGCTCATTTCAGATGCTGCCAGGTACATGGTGAGTGCAGGCAACACACTGAAGAAGATTTAGACTCGCCTTTCTCATGGCTTCTGTGTTGCACACCTTTTACACAACTGTGCTGAAAAGATCCGAGTCAAGTTTCCCTATGTAGACACACTCATCGCTCGAGTGAAGGCTGCTACTACGAAAAATCTGAGTCGCCAAAAGCGCGTTCAATGCCATAGGATGTCCACCGTAACCTGTTGTCACACGATGGGCAAGTTGGTTGAACGCGGCGTTTTATTACGCAGAAAATTTGCCAGAGGTTCAAGAGATTGTTCCTGGCTTCGAAAGAGGTATTTTGGTGTCTCGAGCCAAGGAAGCACTTGGGAATACAACAATAATCGAAGACCTGGCTGCGATCAAGCGGAACTACGTTGAGCTCGCTCAATTGTTTCCCAGAGTCGAAAGCCCCTATAACACATTAAAGGCAGCGTTCAGTGATTTGACCAAGCAGAAATTCGGTGAACATGCTCATCTCAAACAGTATCTCACCAAAAGGATCGAGAAAAAAACAGACCTGAACGCAATTCTGAAGTACGGGCGCAGTGACATCTCACCAGCGCTGTATGTGAGTCTGCAGCATTGTCAGGCAACATCAGTTTCAGTTGAAAGGTGCTTCAGCATGCTGAACAAGTTGCTTGCAGAGGACCGGAACTTTTGTGAAAAAATGTGTAGGCCTATTTGAGGATGCATTACAATTCTTCTGATTGATTATGTATTCGCATACAAATAGATTTTGTGTTCTTAGTTATTCTTACTCTTTATAATTTTGTATATGGTTTTGATTAATCTGGAGCAAACTATATTGCATTCTGAATACCAACTTTTGAGCAACAACGCTAGCATATGGTTCTTGCATCAATTTGGGATATTCGTTAGTGGCTTGATTAAACTAAACATTGATTCTAGACGCTAAATGTATTGATATTTAAAAAAACAATGACATTGAAATTCAACAACGGAATAATACTTCGTCACAATCAATATACATTTAATAGAATCATTATTAAATCAATATACATTGTTTGTTATATTTCAGGGTTCGCGCTCAAAGAGAAACAAATTTTGTTGTGGTGTTCAGTTGTTTTATGATCTGGCATCACTGTGTATTTCGCGGCATTTGCGCCGCCATGGATTGTTTTTGGGATTGTGGGATGTGGCGATATGGATTGTTTTTGGGGTTGTGGGGTGATCACTATCCACCATCCTGGCAACACTCCATAGTCATCCCTATCCTCAAGCAAGGTAAATCACGAACTGAACCGTCCTCGTACCGCCCAATTAGTCTCACCTCATGCTTTGCAAAGCTATACGAACGATTGATTCTGCCACCCATCACAGCTTTTTCTCACAGAAACCGCCTCATCTCACCAGAACAAACCGCGTACACGAAAAATCGAAGCACCGCTGACAATGTCAACCTCCTGGTCTCTCACATACGCATCAACTTCTCAAAGGGATTGTTTACACTGGATATTTTTCTCGACTTATCATCAGCCTTCAATAAAGTATCCAAAGATAAAACATTATCTCTCCTCACAGGCTATGGACTTCATGGCCACCTTTTTCATTCCATATCCCGCCATCTTTCAAACAGGACATTTCAAATACGCACCACGGAATTATCCAGAAGCTTTGGTCAAGATAATGGTGTTGTACAGGGCGGGGTCCTATCTCCAATCGTGTTCAACATCGTTATCGATCAATTTGTCAAGAACCTTCCCAGCGGAGTCAAGCATTGTATCTATGCGGATGACATTGCGATATGGCTTCCAGGATCTGATGTCTCCTCAATGATATGCCAACTTCAATCTGCTGTTGATCGCAATTCTCGGAATTGCTCCCTATTCGGTCTTGAAATATCATCCAACAAAGCCACTGCAACTCTCTTTCGAAAACATTGATCTATTCAACCCAATCCGTCTACTCCTATTCTTTTATCGGGCATTCCTATCAAATTTCAGAAGTATACCAAATTCCTTGGGGTTATTCTCGATCCACAACTGTCTTTCAAGTACCATCTCAACGCGGCCAAAACTCGAGCGTTAAAGCGTCTCAGCATACTCAAGTGTTTATCCCATCCTTCGTATGGTACAAATAGCAAAATTCTGATTCGATTGTACAATACACTCATTCGACCAATCTTAGGGTACTGCTCAACCGTTTTTGTATTGGCGTCAACGTCCTCACCTTCACATTTGGATACAATTCAAACTTCCTGCCTTCGAATTGCTGCGGGCGCTCTATGCACATCTCCTATCAGCAGACTACATTACGAGCTAGGCGTCTCTCCTCTACATATACGCAGACTGAGAAGCGTAATCAAATACGGCATGAAAGTAGCTACTGATCCTAATCATCCTTGTTGTGAAATCCTCAGTTAATCTGCATCATCTCAACGCAACAACACTGTTTACTTCAATCGTATTTATGGCCACACATTAGGATCAGCTTACAGAAGAGCCTGTAATCTAATAGACTTTCATCCTCACTCTCTAACCTTATCGCCATGTCTGCCAGCTGACTACTCTCCTCCTACCATACAACGTCTCGCACACAATCGTAGCACTCCTCTATCTTCGGAAACACATCAAAATTTCTGCGAATTCAAAGCCAGTCGACCGAACCATGTTTTCATTTACACTGACGACTCCGTGCGCTCGCCTCATGCAGCTTGTGCTGCTGTGATTCCGTCCTTGTCCACGGAGATCGTTAATCGTCTACCGTCTCAAACCACAACCCACACCGTGGAACAGTTTGCTATCATCATATCAGGCACTTGAATTCATTAAAGCCTGCTCCTTTCAGCAAGCGGTCGTTGTTTCTGATTCTTTGACAGCACTAAACACACTCTCCTTACCAGAAAATGTTATTTCCATCAAATCAGCTTGTTTATTATCGGAGCTGTCTCGTAGTTTACGAATTTTTTTCTTATGGGTACCTAGTCACTCAGGAATTCTAGGAAACGATCGTGCCGACGCCTCCGCCAAAAGTGGTCTTGATCTCCCTGTACTTACTCATCCACCTCTTTCTCCCAACGATTATTTTTTGCTCTTTCTCACCGGCTCACTGTTCATTATCACTTGGAACATCCTCACAATGCAGCGCCGAATTCGCAGCAACGTCGCCACTACGTCAGTTGCGGGCGTACTGATCCTCCTTGTCAACGATTTCTTCACTCTGCTCTCACCAGGTTACACATCGGCCACACCTGGCTCACGCACAGTCATATTTTCCGCAGATCTTCTCCGGATGAGTGCTCCCGGTGCCGCAATCGTCTTAACGTAGAGCACATCATCCTGCATTGCTCAAAATACAGCCTTCATCGACAAGCTCTAATATCGGGCACGACACAACGCAGCTTTATATATTGATAACCTTATGTATAATCCTCAGTACGTGCCACTGGTTTTGAAGTTCATCATAGACACTAAACTATATGAAAACATATAACATACTTGAGTAATGATTTCATTACTCAAGTAAACATATAGTTACTTGAGTAATGATTTCATTAACTATCAATTATTAATTGTATTATTCCTAGGACCAACACAAGTACCACAGTTATCTGAGGTGCTTTTGTGAAAACAACGTTGCATTCAGTGATCCCTGCATCTGAGCCTAACCTGTGCTATATGCAGTAACCAATAACAACAACAACAAAAACATTTGGGATTGTGAAGTTGTAGTGTTGTTTTCTGGTATTAATAATTTTCCCTACATGTTGTCTAGTGGTTTTGATTAAAAACACATGAGAAATGGCAACGAGGATATTTTAAACATTTTTGAGTGAAATTTCGTATATTCTATATGGTTTTGTGGATCTGATATTTTCTTATGGATGAAACAGGGAGTTTTTTGGTGAATGGTTGCGGGTATTTTTGAGTGAATGATTGCCAACTATTTTTTACATTTTGTTCTATACCTTGCATAGAATAAAATCCTTCCGAAAATGGCAGACATTGCAGAATTGCTGAGGTTAATGCAGAAGCAGATGGAAAACAAGCAAAAGCAGATGCTTGAACACCAAAAACAGATGAGGTCATTGGTGCAGGCTTTCACTCAGTGCTCAAATGCAAGTACAACTGCAGCCACTCCATCTTTCACTGCCTTTGATTCAACTTCCGAACTTTGCGAAGATTATTGGACCAGATTGTGTACTTTTTTGGCTGCTAACTCAGTTCCTTAAGATAGGCAAGCAAATGTGTTCCTAACAAATCAGTTGCCTATAACACACAAACTCCTAGCAAATCTTGCTGCTCAGGAAAGAAAAGAGATAAATTCTTCATCCATTAAAGAGATCACTGATTACATGGCAGATCAATTCGATCCCAGGCGTTTTGTCATCAGAGAGCGCTAAAAAATTTGGAGCGACAATATGCGCAAGCGGGGAGAGACAGTACAGGAGTGGGCAGCCGGCATCCGTCAGGATGCAGTAACATGCAACTTTTCGGCAATTACAGATCCACAAGATGAAGCAATGCGGTCCAGATTTATATGCTCTATCGGAAATGAGGCAGTTTTGAAGTCTCTTTTCAAGATGAAGGACGAGGGGTTAACGTTTGCTAAGGCAATTCAGGCCGCAGCTGAAGTCGAGGAGGCAGCGCAGGGAGTCGCTAAAGAGACGGTATATGGTAGCGCTAAGCCAGTCAATGCGGTGAATGGGAAGAAGCCAAGCAAGCAACGTTCAAATATCAGCAGATTCACGTACCAGCACTAGTGTCACTACAGGTGCGGCAAGAATGGACATAAGGTCAATGTCTGTCGTCGCATCAATACGCAATGTAATTCTTGTAAAAAGAAGTGACATTTGGAGGTGGTCTGCCGAAAAAAGGATAACTCGAGGGCTTCAGTGAAGAAAATCTCCTAAGAGATTGTCAATCGTGTCTCAGTGGATGATGTGAGATTTCCCGAACTGGAAGTGGACGTCGAGATAGATGGACGATGTGCACTATGGATCTGGACACGGGGGCTAGCGGAAATTTTCTAAGCCGAGATAACTGGATGAGACTCGGGAAACCATCTTTACAACCAGTTCAGGTTCGTTATGAGTCGGCTTCAAAACATGAGATGCCGATTCTGGGCCGTTTTGTTAGCCAAGTGATGACGGATGCTGGTGTTGTATGTAAAATCCCTTTTATTGTGTCGGATGTCAGTGGACTGAACTTGTTGTGGAGAGATGATATCGCAGCAATGAAGATCTCGGTAGATGAAGTGGTTCACCATCTCTGTCAGAGACCAGACACCGATCTTTCTGTCTACAAAGTGGATAAAAACGCTGTACTGAAATCCCTTCATAAAGCCTGTCATGACTTATGTGCTGAATACAAGAAACTGTTCAGTAACGAACTTGGTTGCCTGAAGGATGTTGAATTGGAGAAACAATTCAAAACCGATTCCGAACCAGTCTTCCGCAAACCCAGAACGGCTCCATTTGTCATGCAAGACGATTCATTCCATGCTTACGAAGCTGGTATCAAGAAGGCCATATTGGAAACCATTCAGATCAATGACTATGGGACCCCAGTAGTGCCCATCAGAAAGCAGGGCAATGCCAAGTCATCAATCAGGGTATGTGGCGACTATTCCGCTACGGTAAATCCGCAGTTGGAACCCCACAGACAGCCACTACCAACTGCAGAAGAGCTGATGAGTAAGCTTCACGGAAGTTTCGGATTATCGAAGATCGACTTGGCGGACGCGTATCACCAGATACGGTTGGGACCTGTTAGCCAGAGGCGATTATCGCTAAGTACACACAAGAGAGTACTGCTTCAGAAGCAACTACATTTCGGTATCACATCCGCGCCCGGATATTTTCAGCGCATTATGGAACAAATTACTTCAGACCTGCCTGGGGCAGTTGTCTTTCTCGACGACCTTCTGGTGAGTGGTGCAGACGAAGTCAACCATTTGAAGAGTTTGCGAGGTCTGCTACAGCGACTCCACGATAGCGGTTTGAGATGTCGTCTGAGTAAATGTCGATTCGAGGAATCCAGCGTGGAATACTTGGGCCACGTGTTGTCGATGAATGGCGTATCGAAAAGCCCAAAGGTGGATGATTTGATCAAACTACCGTGTCCGACAGACGTAGCAAGTCTGAAGTATTTTCTTGGCTCCGTGACATTTTACGGGAAGTTTCTGAAAAATTTGTCGACTGTTGCCGAGCCGCTATACAGCCTTTGCAAAGCCGGAGTTTCCTGGTCTTGGAATCAAAGCCAACAGAAAGTGTTAGACCATCTGAAGAAAATGTTAGCCGAAGATGTTTTACTGGCACATTTCGATTCAAAGATTCCCATCGGGATAGCATGTGACGCTTCGAGTGTTGGAATTGGCGCAGTGCTTTTCCACCGATTTCATGACGGCAGTGAGCGTCCAATAACCCACGCGTCGAAGACCCTTACGGATTGCCAAAAGAGGTACAGCCAAGTACATCCTGAAGCTTTGGCAATTATTATTGGTATTCGCAAGTTTGCACAGTACTTGTATGGTCGGGAGTTCGTGTTAGTAACGGACCACAAGCCGTTGCTGGCACTGTTTTCACCGACGAAAGGTACTCCAGTTATGGCAGCAGATCGTTTGGCACGCTTGGCTCTGGAACTAGGCCAGCACCAGTATACGATTGAATACCGGAGGACTGCAGATCACGGGAATGCTGACGTCTTGAGCCGACTATGCAGTGGTCAAGACACCGTTTTCGATAAAGAAGTAGACGGGAAGGATGTTGATACAGTCTATGCGGTGAATCTGATCAATGGTCAGGTCAGGAAAGCCAACGCATTATCCATTCAAGCGGAATCTGCCACGGAAAATGTGATAGCGACTGTCATGCGTTTCAGTCGCGAAGGATGGCCAAGGGCTAAGACCGAAGATAGCGACGTCGAAGTTTTCCGAAGGTCAGCTGCTTCGTTCTCGACATCATCCGGTTGTTTACTTTATGGCTCCCGGGTAGTAATACCTGCTGTCTTGCGTCCACATGTTCTTCAAATACTTCATTCGGGACATATGGGCATGGTACGGATGAAACAACTCGCCCGAACAGCAATATACTGGCCTCATATTTATTCCGATATTGAGAGCACATGTCGGAAATGTTCCTCTTGTGCGGAACAGCAGAATCGTCGGTCGAAGGCGGCGATCCACCCGTGGATGATGCTGGAAAAAGTCTGGAGTCGAGTAAACGTGGACCATGCCATAAATTTTTTGGGCAGAAATTGGTTGGTTATGACAGATGCGTTGTCGAAATATCCTTGTATACATGCTACACCAACGATTACAACGAAGGCTACCATTGACCTTCTGGAAGAAGATTTTTCCCATTTCGGATATCCGCACGCGATAGTTACCGACAACAGACATTCATTCACCAGCGGGGAGTTCAAGGCATGGTGCGCGGAGAGAGGGATTGTACACCTCACTGGTGCACCGTACCATCCCGCCACTAATGGAGCGGCAGAAAGGCTTATACAGACTTTTAAGCAGTATATGAAGAAGTCACAGCTACCAGTGAAGAAGGCTCTGTCTACATTTCTCATGCATTATCGTAGGACTCCTACATCTTGCGGGTTTTCACCAAGTGAACGCCTCAACGGTCATCAATTGCGTACCAAACTGGATACTTTCCTGCCCTCACCTGTTCATGTGACTCAGAGCAAGCAGGCGAAGGAGGCAACAAAGGCGCAGTCTCGTGAGGACGTTGCAAAGGTGGCTCACTCGTATGATGAAGGTGATGCTGTCTATGCTTTGTACTGCGGACCTCAGCGTCACCGCGACCCCCGTTGGGTACCAGCCGTCGTACTGAAGCGTTTGGGTACTCGGAGTCTGAATGTGAGAGTCGTGCCACGGGGTCCAGTATGGCGCCGCCATGTAGAGCAGCTGCGCCCGAGGTACGGAGCGGAGACTGATGACGCCCCGGAGAGGCACTCTACCAATCTCAAGAAGCTGTGCAGGAACCGGAAATGACGAGGAAAAGAGTTCGATTTGCGCCGACATCTGAGTTCGGACCAGGAAATCTTCGGCGTTCTAAACGGACTCCCAAGCGTAAGCACTGTGCGTACTATTGATAGTTTGTTGAACTTGACCTAATGTTTTCATATTTCGCGGGGAGGTGTTGTGGTGTGTCAGTGAAATATAGGCAGCACACCATTGGGCTGCATGCGCGCGCTTAGTGTATGTCTGTCAGTGTGTGCCTGTGTACGGTAGTGTATGTGTGTGTGTGTGTGTTAAGTACAAGTGGGCGGAGCCTACGCAAGTTCATGACGCTGAAGCCGGGCAGTCAGTATCATCTCGGGCGGTGTGTGAAGTGTTGGTGCAGGAGTGAAGGGAGCGACGTTGTGCCGTGCGAGTGAACCGTTGTGCGTTGTACGTGCGTAGTGAGTGAATGTGTGCGTAGTGCGTAGCGAGTGAGTGAATCGTGTTTGCATATCAGTGTGTCATTATATCTTGCTTGTGTATACTTTATACCGTAAATATATATATATATATATATATATATATATATATATATATATATATATATATATATATATTTGTATCAGCCGTGTTCCACGATTCGACATGGTGTTCAGTAGTTTTATGATCTGGCATCACTGTGTATTTCGCGGCATTTGTGCCGACATGCATTGTTTTTGGGATTGTTAAGTTGTAGTGTTGTTTTCTGGTATTAAAACAGCTTTCCCTACATGTTGTCTGGTGTTTTTGATTAAAACACAACAAATTCCATGACAAAATACTTGAAATTGCTAAAGTTAACAGGAACTTCTCCCAAAATGTTCATACTGAAAATCTTAGAACATTTGTCAAACAATTCGTTATTCGAACATTCACAACAATTTTTAGTGGTGTTTTCGAACATTCACAACAATTTCTTAGTGGTGTTTCCGAGGAAAAATTAGTGCAACTTTTAAACGCAACTTTTTTAATTTTTGTGTGCAACTTTTCTTGATTTTTAGCGCAACAAAAGTTCACCCTACTTATCAGAGCAAATTATAGCTTTATATCCGATCACCGAAAATTGTATATATAGCATGATCGATAGGGCATTGAGCAAATATCCCTCGCAGCTATGGGAGGAGGTAAGACACCAACACCATATCAGCGATATATATGGGACTACCCAAGCAAAATACCACAGACACACCAACCGAGGAAAACAGAAAAAATCATTGGCAGACTCCAAATGGGCTACACGCGCGTGACGCATCAATACATATATATGTAATGTATATCATAATATAATGTATAATGTGTATGTGTATATACATGTAATGTATATCATCGACCGAAATCGACCACCAACATGCACAACATGTGACAGGCCCTTCACTGTCGAGCATGCGGTCATAGATTGCGTGCAATTTAATATCGCCAGCAGAGCCGTAGCAACCGCCCCCCGTACCTCCCGGCAGGGGGGCCCGAATGTTGAGGGGCCCGTTGCTTCACGTATGATATTAAAATTTATCATATCTATTATGTATAGCCTTTACTTTTTTGCTCAGATGTTTTCACCTGGGCTTGTATTATGTGAGTATGACTAATAAATAAGTTCATTATTTGGTGGTTTATATATAATGGGGGCCCCAAGTGTTGCCTTCGGGGGGGCCCACAACGACTGTGATCGCCAGACAGTCAATCTTGGCGTATTGCGCGGCAACAGGCCTGGAATTTGATAACAAAATTATTATGGGGTTCAGAGACCAGCAGTTGACGAACCTACTAGTGGAGTTTTTACAATCGGCACATATTTGGGGTGATATCTATAGATTATCTTAATCATGTTTAAAAGCTTGATGTCTTCCTTGCACCATTCCCTTTTGCTCGAAAGCAAATTTTAGTCGTGTGCATTCCATTGAATCCTTTTCATAATCCACGAGGAGACAACCACGACAGTCTTGAGCGTGAAATGGTCTAGAAAGGCCGAAACGCTTTCGCAACAACAACAGCAACAACGTACAACAGGGGTTCTTAACCGGGGGTATATGTGGCGTTTGGGTTGCCACATATGGGTTGCCACTGGTGTCAATTATCAATGGTATAATAGAAATAAAATTATCAATAATTATGTTTTTCTCCAAGTAATCCGTATCTAAGTTACAGTGAATTCAAGCGATTGAAATACTCGTAGATCTGGAAGACTTACTGGCCAATGATAGAATTAGTGGTAATTATTTTAACAGTTAAGTGAGTTGGGGGTATAGGGTTATATTCGACAGTCCATTGGGGATATGCTACCAATTAAAGGTTAGTAACCCCTGGCCTACAAATTATATTCCACATTAGTATATCTGACTCAGACTCTTCCTCCTTCCTCTCCCTCCTCAAGACAGTATCCAGGAGCTGCATGTTTCCCTTGGTGAAGACCAGCTTCTCAGACCTGTCGCTGGCCATGCATGCACGCTTGGGCCTGAGGACGTCATCAGCAGTGCTGAACATGCGCTCCACGGCAGCAGATGGGCAAGGCAGTCTTGTACTTGATGAGCAGCAAAATTACTTGTTCCTCTACATGCTGGGGAATGGCCCATGCTTCAATTCTGCCACCTTGCTCCTGTCCCAGGTGTCCACCTCCTTCTTGATGAGCTCCTCAGTGCTGGGCCCATCCTCCTTCATGACAGTGGGGCTCTCAAGGAAGGCAAATTGGTCGCTGGCTTCTTTAGGCTTTTCTGTCACCATGTTCAGGTTCTGGCTGGAGGGGAGAGGATCATGTGTCACTGGCGGATCCAAGGAGGGGGGAGCTCAGGGAGCTAAAGCCCCCCAAAAATGTTTCCATCAACTCCTCATAACCGAGAGGCTCACTAAAAGAGGTCAAGAGAAGTATTTTTTGTAGGATTTGTTGATATAACTATTATCGCAAAGACGTTGCATAATGATGCAATGCATCATTGATGCATGTACATGACTGATTGCCCCAAAATTATTTCAGCCCCCCCCCCCCCATTGCACTGTCAGGTGTGCCTGTGATTGAGATGACGATCTTCCTGATGAACTTATCCTTGATGTCTTCTTCAAGGGCAGGGGCGACCTGCTTCTACATGAAGAGACCATGGTTGAGGTGGGTCAAGGCGCATGGGAGGGAGCGTCAAACGCCTTCCTAACTCGAGAACTCCAGCAAGACTGGCGCACTGCAGTTGTGAATAATAATGTGATTGACCAGCCACACACACACTTGGTAGCTATCATATGAGGTTTTTCAGAATTCACTTGCATCCCTCTAGTCTAGGGGTTCTTAACCTGTTCATGGTTCCATACCCCCTAGGGATTGTCGAATATGGTCCCATACCCCCTTTGCTTGTCTGTTCAGGTAATCATCAATTCTATAATTTGTCAGTATGTCTTCCAGATCCACCATTATTTCAACCGCTTGAATTCACTATACCTTATATACGGATTACTAGGAAATAACACAATTATTGATAGTTTTATTATTCATAAACCGTTGATAATGTATACCAGTTCCCAGAAATATATTCCCATACCCCCGGTATTCTGTTCTCATACACCCAAGGGGTATGGATACCCCCGGTTAAGAACCCCTGCTCTAGTCCCCTGCTCTACCTTATATACTCTCAGCTTGAACTGATCTGAAGACTTCAGGCGGGCTTTTGTGACAATTGTCGCTGTGCACATTTTTTAATTTGTACAAAAGTATTTTGAACTTATCGTTCCTCATTTTTCTGACTAGAGATAATTTTAAAAGAGTTTGCGATAAACGATGCACGATATAAGGTTAACTCAGCAGCATTAACTATCGTTTATCGCTCATTTTTATCGCACGCGGCAACCACTGGCTGAATATATTATGTAGTTTTTAAACAAAGATGTAGTATTGTTGCTGATGGGCATGATACCGCTAGCGATCAGTCCCAGTGGCTGTGGCAGCAAGTGTGCCGTGAACCAGTGGCGTAGTGTACGAGTGGCGGAGGGTGTGAGACCCAATCACTCACTAACGCCAACTGCAGCGCACTGGAACGACAGGCTGTGCCCTGTCTGTCGACCCGAAATCGATTTCCCTACAGCGCGACGCTCGGTATAAACCTTCCGTCTTGCTAACAGACGTCTGAGCTGGGAGTGCACCGCTAAGTGACACTAGCCAGACTCGACGGTTTAAAGCGAACGTCTGATGCCTCAGAATCAAATGTGCTCAAGCCCACCTCTATGGGTGTCTGTCTCGGAGGAATAATCGGTTACGGTATCCAGTCCATTACAGGCGGCAGAGCACAATCTTTCCTCGGCAAAACGCTGTGAGGGCGATGTGGTCTTTAAAAATACCGCAATGTCTGTTGCGTAGGTTAATTCGCTAATGGGAGCGGGAGCGATACCGTGGAGACCAGTCAAACAAAGAGCCGACGATGTGAAAGAGAAATTTTATTGCCGAAAGTGCGCGCTTTATATACCGCACGTTGCAGCCGTACGGTGTAGTGTTGCACGTGACGTCACTGCTACCGTGTGCAACATGATGTATGTGTAGTGATGCAAAAAACGTTTTTTTGGTTGCGTTTTTTTGCGAAAAAACATGTTTTTTCGTTTTTTTTTAGAATTAGCCTCAATTGTCATCAGATGTTGGATTTTAGTACATAGAAACGAGTTTAATTGACGTTTTGTACATCTTTAGGTGTCTTAATTCAAAGATAGTTTGATAATAGTATAAAAAACAAATTTATTTATCAATAAATACCTCAGGAGACTGTTTGAAAGTGCATCCGGGTCCGGTGGTTTAGGTTTTTTCATTGAGAAAACCCATATTTTTAAAGATGGTTTTAATTATGTGGATATTTGAAATAGTTTGTGAGCAGAAAAAAACAAATTCATTGAGTAATCATGTGTTTTTTTAAAGGAAACCATGTTTTTATGAAAAAATGCGATGATATTTTTCAAATTGGTCTTAAATTCGTTTTATTAATGTACAGATTCAGCAAATGTTTACAGCAGAACAAGACAAGTTAATTAGTAGTAGTAGTAAACGTGTAGTAGTAAAGGTGTATTGCCATACGAGTATACAGACACATGATAAAACAAAGTATAGCAATATTGGCAAGAGTTCATCAAGCCAAAGCTCTTAGATGAACACATACAATTTCCAAAAGGTGAATGACAGTTACAAAATATGATCTTCTACAACATTTTCACAATTTGCACGCACGATACTACAAGAATGTCAACAATGTCAGCAGACAATTACACAAGATTGACACACGGAACAATTTCAACAATCGACACGGGTGGGAAACAGCTGTATATATGACAATAGTATACGCCAAGTGTTACTTCAATGCAGACAACAAACATGAAAGTGTTCAAGTAACATTGGTTTCATTTCTTTGTTTAAAAAAAGTTTTTTATGTTGATTTTAAATGTTGAAAGGCTTGAATTCAGTAATCTCTTACACTCCGAAGGAAGTGTGTTGAATGTATTCGGACCAAAACAAAAGACGCTATTTTTGAAGAGTGTCGTTCTAAACACAGGACACACCAAGTCCCTGTGAGCGCTCCTGTTGCTTTTATTTTCTACATAATGGAAAAAGAGACTTCGCCTAAAACGTTTATAAATAGTTAACAGTGTGAAATATTTGTGCACATATTAAAATTTTAGTATTTTGTGTGTGGTATACAATTCTGCAGTGCTGTCAAATTTTTTAAGAAAGAACATGCAGTGCATACATTTGTTTTGTAATTTAGAAATTTGTCTTCCAAATGACGGCCAAGTGCAGGCCCAAGCCGAAACACAGTAAATCATCCGGGAATATAATAAAGTATAATAGATACTGATCATCACTGTAGGCGCTAAGTTGAAACGAATTCTGTAAAGGATGCCAAGCATTTTCGAAAGTGTGAGACATACGTGATTGATATGGGAAGCCCAATTCAAGTGTTCATCAATCATGATACCCAAAAATTTCATGGATTTTACACGTTCTATTGTCTGGCTGTTGGAGAATCAAGACGCAGGCCCAAACACAAGTGATATATTGATAATAGCAAAGCAAACAGTAGAAATAGATGAATGAGTTGAAGCACTAACCAGTCGTAATTTCTTCCTTACACGAACGTACACTGCTCACACGCAGACTACTCCACTGACACGTTCACAATACAATCAGACATCGCAGACTCAAGCACTACGCACAACAACGACCACACACGAACCAACACCCCTCGCGACCCCCTGTATACCACACATACAGACATACACGCCTCGACGCCTCTAGGCACGAACCGCTCGTGCTAATACAACAGACAGGCATACACTCATGGACGCACAGCCAACTAGCGCCCTCTCCTCTCACACTGAAACATGACACCTTCAACTCTACCGTGTACTGCCTATCCTCCGCTCACATCTAACCCAGGCAGTACAACATCCATCCTGACAACAGTATCTTTGAGGAGGTCTAAGTGTCGATCGGTCTCGCAGAAATCTATCAGAAGACTGCAGTCTGTCGCCTTCCACCGAAGTACTATTTGGCGATTCCGCAACGTCGTCTTCCACCGTTTCCTCTAACGTTTCTGGGATCTGTACCGCCAGTTCAGCAGATCGCTCACGTTGATACGCAGGGGTTGCCACCGCCGGTAAGAAGGGTCTCTGCGATTGTACAACCGGTCTCATAATTGACGCTCCACTCTGCACCTTTCTGACGTGCGAGACATGCCGCTTTACCCCGTCTTCAAGTGTCACGTGCCACGGTCCAGCACGACAAACTCGGTGAGGCCCACTCCATTCAGATGTGCAGCGATTATCACGAGGCCGCAGATACACTAGGTCACCCACGTTATACGGCATACTTGAAACCTTATTTTCTGCACTATTCATCCAAGTTCCTTCAAGTCGAGAACTTTCAGCTTCCCGTCGGTGCCGCACTCCTGGCAGTGCTGGGACAGCTCCAAAAACACTCACAAATGGCTGCTCGCTGGTTGCCGTACTGGTAGTGGCGTTGTACCAGAACACAGCTGTCTCAACATCATATTTGGACTTTTCGGCCATTCGTTTTACAGTGCGGTGTACTCTTTCACACAAGCCGTTCCCTTGATGTCGATAAGCACAGCATAGCACCAGTTCAACACACCAGCTTTCCAAGAGACGTTCAAATACTGCACTCCGAAACACAGGCGCGTTGTCACAAAGAACTGATTGAGGCGGACCGAATTCCACGAATACGCTCTTTAAAGCAGCAGCAACCGAAGTTCCACACTCAGATCTCAGACACTTCCATATTGTGTATCGAGAACAGCAATCTATCACACTGAGATACGCCGTTTGGTTGAAATATGTAATATCAATAGCAAGTCTTTGCCACAGAGTTTTCATTTCCAGCGAACCATGCTCGTACTTCACTTCCATAGGAGGATCGAGTCTACGACATCTCTCACAATCTTCTACTACCTTCTTCACATCACCGCGAGTTACGTTTGGAGCCCGCTTGTTGATAAGTTCTTACGTGCGATCAACGCCCATATGCCCACATTGTTCATGAATTGACACAATTAACTCGTGAGGGCTGTGTTCCCACGCTCCAAAACATTTTCCCGATGGCTTCGCTTTGATGAACGGTGGTAGTCTTGTCAACTTGTCGGCCAGGTTGTTTGCTGTGTCAACATACTCAACAGACAACTCAATAGAATATTCCTCAATCATTTCTCGGATGATATCCAATCTACGCTTCGCAATACTGCTAACCCAGCCATGCACAACTTTTGAATCGGTTCTCAGCTGGATACTCCTGAATCCCCATTTCAGACATAAACTCAAACCTTTGATAGCGGCACTCAATTCAGCGACGTTTATGTGAGCGCTGTCGTCAGATTTTCGCAGCCAGCAACCATCTTCTATTGGACTTCCATCCACCGTTACGACAACGCCTTCTGCCAGATTACTTGCGTCCGTCCATACCACAGCGTCATTACTCGACAAAGACCACATACCATACACGGGATCATTTACGGACACTTCCTCAGCTATCTTTCTGACTAGCTCTGCGACATCCTCACTGACATTATTGTCCCACGACTTTCGTCCATTTTCACCATCCGCAGACGCGCAGCGTCTTATCCAACCACACGCAACTCGGAGCCAGCTCGCACACGGGTAGTGACCAATCCACTTCCCGCATATTTAAAATACTTCACGCTTGGTCAATATCTCAGGAATGTCAGGAAGCGCTCCTTCTCTGCTCCACTGGAAACCACTTTGAGTTGCATTCAGTCGAAGACCAAGCACATTACCGTTTCCTAGAACTTCAGGCTCTTTGGTAATCAGTCCGAATCGTCTTAAATGGTCTTGAACTTCATGGGGGCTGATAACACTGCAATCAACAATAATATCATCGATATACGAATCAACTGATCCTTGAAATCGAGGAACTTCTCCGAGAATATGTCTCATGACAGAACACATCACTTTCGGTCCAATGTTCAGGCCAAATCCTAAACGTGTCATGACATACTTCTTTCCTTTCACCTCGACGACTTGAAAGCGGTACAGTTCCTTGGCTACATACAACTGAAGATATGCTCTCTTTAGGTCCACCATGACCACCCGATCGCCCATGGTACGCCACTTGCGCAACTTTTCGTCACAGACTGCCGCATCTAATCCCGGAGCGCTGTGTATGTGAGCATTTAGCCGCCTATAGTCGAGCACGGGCCTCACTTTTCCCTTCCTTTCCTGCCTCGCCGCCATTAGTGGTATCGTTGCACCAATGGGACCATGCTCATTTTCCTCATAAGGTATGATAATTTTTTCGTCTATCCATGTCTGCACTTCATGGTCAAATTCGGCTAAGTCATTCTGTCTCACGCTGTAATTACGGCCAAACAACTTCTGTTCAGGACCAACTTGCTTCCACACCCAGGAAATCGTCCGGCGTTCACCATCAAATTCAGCCTTGAAGTCCTGTTCTTCGATCAATACTTTTGGCGATGATGACACACATGCTGCAGTGGAGATACCATTGCAAGAAATTGGCGTGGCAATGACTTTGCCACATCCCAAATGAACTTCACCATTTCTACTCACATAGAGACCACCAGCTGATTTGATTGCGTCCATGCCCAGGATGATATCAAATGGCGGATGTGAGTCCGACTCGACCATCCACAGAACAACATAGTCAATTACAGATGGTCCTGACAAAGAAAAGCCAATATTTTTCATTTCAACATATTTATTCAAACACACAGTTGAACCGTTCATAATTCGCATAACAAGATAACCTCCGTGAATTTCGCTCCTCGTTTTGCTATTGAAAATAAGCGAATCGGAACTCCCAGTATCAACCAAAGCAGTGTATGACACGCCATCAATATATATGTTCAGCACTGGTCCGTGCTGTTGCGCTGTGGGGGGTCGACAGACAGTGCCATTGAAGCTGATCCGGCCGACCCCCCTCTGGCATTTCCCGAACGAGCACACTGCTTTGAAACGTGTCCAGGTTGACCACACGAAAAACACACGACACCTGTTCGCTGTTTTCTGTTCTTACAATATTTCGCTATGTGCCCATTTTCGCCACACTCATAGCAAGAATAATTTTTCAACCTTGAAGCGACATACGCATGAGGAGTTTCCGACATAGTAGTAGATTTTCCGCCACTTCTCTGATCTGATCTGATCAACCACCACTTGTTTGGCACAGCTCAACACGTTGTCAATCTTCAGTGTTGAACCGTACATTACGCGAACAGTTTCCTGAACAACTGGAGGCAGCCCACGTAAAAACTGGCATGCAATCCATTGGTCACTTTCACTTGAGGAGATGCATCGTCCAAGAGACCGAAGATTAGTCATATATTCGTCCAGGGTCTCATCTGGTCTCCAATTCCTAGTGACAAACTGCTCGTACGCCACACAGGGAGTTAATCCGAACGATTGTCGTAAAGCCGCAACAATAGCTGTCTCCCTCTTTTTATCTCCTTCAGACAGTTGTTGGAAGACATGAAACGCTTTTCCAATCAGAAAAAATGGAAGCACACTCGCAACATCCGCTATGTTCTTCAATTTACAGCCCAACCTCAATTTTTCTAGCCAACTATCCAGTTCGCCGCTGCCATCGTACTTCTCCACAATCTCGGTAAGTTTCAGTGTTTCCATGATTAATTCGGCCGAAATAGCTTGTTGGAGAATCAAGTCGCAGGCCCAAACACAAGTGATATATTGATAATAGCAAAGCAAACAGTAGAAATAGATAAATGAGTTGAAGCACTAACCAGTCGTAATTTCTTCCTTACACGAACGTACACTGCTCACACGCAGACTACTCCACTGACACGTTCACAATACAACCAGACATCGCAGACTCAAGCACTACGCACAACAACGACCACACACGAACCAACACCCCTCGCGACCCTCTGTATACCACACATACAGACATACACGCCTCGACGCCTCTAGGCACGAACCGCTCGTGCTAATACAACAGACAGGCATACACTCATGGACGCACAGCCAACTAGCGCCCTCTCCTCTAACACTGAAACATGACACCTTCAACTCTACCGTGTACTGCCTATCCTCCGCTCACACTGGCCATTCAATGTTATTGCAGGAATTGAAAACTTCATTGATCTGTTCTTAAATAAAATGCATTTTGTTTTGGTCGTGTTCAGATTCAGGTCGTTTGCACATATCCAAGAGTTTACTTTTATCAATTCCGCTATTACTTTGGCATGTAGAGCATTCAAGTCCTTATCCGAAAGGAATAGGGTGGTGTCATCAGCATACATTGTATACTTGATTTCCGAACTATCATTTACAATATCATTAACATATATTAGAAAGAGAACTGGACCTGGAACTGATCCCTGTGGAACGCCTCTAGTTCTCTGCTTCATCGATGAGTACATATGAGTACAGTAGACCGTCTGATTTCGAGAGCTGAGGTAACTTTAAAACAGCGCATGGGCTGTGCCTCTAATACCCATATTTTTTAGCTTTTCAAGTAATATTCCATGGTTTAATGAGTCAAATGCTTGAGACAAGTCCATAAACACTCCCATAGCATGTTTTCTTCTCTAAACTGGTGTAGACGTAGTCCAAAAATTGCATGACAGCAGCTTCAGTCGAGTAATTTGTTCTCAATCCATGTTGATAATCGGTGAAGAAATCATTTTTTTCCAAATATTCCACTAGTCGGTTACATATTATTTTCTCAAACACCTTATTGAATGCCGGTAAGATAGAGATAGATCTAAAATTTCTGATACAGGTTTGGTTGCCACTTTTATGGATTGGGATGACTTTGGCTTTTTTGAGCTGTTCCGGAAATATACCTTTAGTGAGACAGTTATTGATAATGTACGTTAGAGGCTCTGATATGAATTCGTCAACGTTACACAAAAGCTTGGCAGGTATCTCGTCAATTCCAGTAGTATTTGATTTCAATGTTTAATACTTTTCTCACTTCCTCTGTGCTTGTTGGCGCCAAATACATTGAGAACGATGGTGGTTCCGGCAGGTACTTTTTGAAATCTTCATTCATACATTTAGCAGTATTTTCATCTTTGAAGTGATCATTAAATGACTCTGGAACATTGTCACACGAAGGATCAAGACTTATGTCGATACGAGTTTTGTCATGAGTCCTTCCCAGCAATGAATTGATAACTTTCCAATGCTTTTTGGAGTCGCCTTGACTATCAGACAAAACATTTTTGTAGTACAAATTTTTTTGCATGTCGCAGCACTGATGTCAACTTATTTCTGTAGCGTTTATAAGCGTTGCCGTATGTGATAGGCCATTTTTTTAGAGCGATTCTAAGCGGTGTTTTTCCTTGTTAGGTCGTTTCAATGCCGGTGTAAGATAGGGAGTCAAGTTTTGTTTCCTATGTGGATTTTTTCTCACGATCGGAAAATTTATTTTGAATAATTCAGAATTTTTTTGTGAAACATGTTATATGCGGTGTTAGGACACGCAACATCATATACAAATTCCCAATTGACGTGTTCCAGCTGATTCCTGAAACACTCTAAATGTTCCGGTATGAAGAGTCTAGTCAATATAGGAACAGACGTAGCAGGAAGAACTGGTAGCTGAAAGTGTGACAGTGTAGGATAGTGGTCTGTTATATCTGTTGTGATTATGTAATCATGTTTTCTTCAAACAGGGTTGACCACACATGGTCTAGGATCGTAACCGAAGTATCAGTTATTCTAGTCGGTAGGTCCACCATCGGTGAACAAGAGTAGGAATACATTAAGTTAGTAAATTCAGCTACATGTTTATCGTTAGTCTGCGATAGGTTCAGGTTTAAATCCCCGAACACGCATACTCCGTCCAACTTTTTATCTGAGAAAATTTCATGTAGTAGATGGTTCATGGCATCAATAAATTGTTCCCTACACCCACTGGGTGGTCTGTAAACACATAGAAAAATGTATGTTTTTTGGTCGATAGCCACTTTAGCAGCAATCGTTTCCATGAACTTTTCCGAGATTGTGAGACGAGTTACACAATTCGATGGATGACTGTTGGACACATACAGGGCCGCTCCACCGCCGTGCACGTTTCTACAATTATTGTCCATGTGATAACCAAGCAACTCATAAAGAGGTGTCAAGTGCGGTTCCATACGTGTCTCAGTTAACCCAATGACATTAATGTTTGAGCAGTTGTGTACAATTGCATACATGAAATTCTGTAGATTTTTGGAAGCAGATCTGATGTTCATATTACACAGCGTGAATCCATCGAGTTTGATAGAAGCTATATATTTAGGTTCCATATATTCTGCATGATGACTATCTCTGGAATATGAAGGCTTATAGAATGCGTTTAATTCCACATCATTATCAAATATGTCAAAATCGGATTGATAAGAGTTATTTGGCGGTACTTAATACGTGTAATTCAATGTTTTGTCTTACTTATCTGTTGATAATTCTTTCTGTAGTGAATCGGCGTCAGTTGAAGCAAATGGCATGTAATTACAATGTGATTCGTTTGCAGTTATACCACTAAGTGATAGACTGGACATCATAGATGAGACAGGCATAACAATGTGACAGGCGTATATGGTGAAGCGATCACCTCCTCTTCCGCTCCTTGCCTCTCCTTTGAGCAGCGCTGACACTTGAGCCTGCGGAAGTTGCATCAGCAGATCTCACTTCAGCAACCACGCCACCCGCATAGTCAGCTGCAGCACCACCATCCAATGAAGCCGTGTCAATTTTATCGGCCGACATCAGCATTTCAGAGTAACAAGGGCGAATCTGGGAGTCAATGTGCACTGGCGCGTCCAGGTTTCTGGCATGCTGGGCACCAGAGGAAAGCATGTCTCTCCTTTCTATAATGATGAGACGAGTTTGTCTGAAGAAAGCAATTTTTCCCTCTGAACGAGCTTGTTTCATCTGAGGAATTTGTGCTTGATTGATGGCATTTGAAGCGGCGCACAAATCCTCATTCACAAATATTCCACTTCCCTTTAGTTTCCGAGCATTTCTCATGACAGCTTCTCTGTCGCTGAACTTGTTGAAGCGGACATTTATGTATCGTCCTAGAGCCGAGTTGATCGCACCTGTTCGGCGTGCTTCGTTGATCTCACAAGCCGGCAACTGCAGTTTTCCCTGTACTATTTCAGATACTGTGGAAGCAGTTTGCTCCTATGTTTCGTTGACGGCCTCTTTCACCCCCGTAAAACGCAAATTTTTCCGTCTGCTGTAATCCTCCTGGTAGTTTGCCCTCATTTGAAGCTTTTCGTTGTCTGTCTTGAGAAGATTCATGTCTTTCCGGGATTGCTCATCTTTAATTTTGAGTGTTTTCACTTCAGATTTCAATTCATGAATTTCAGCTTGAGAAAATTCCAAGCTTTTTCTCAGTTCTTCCACTGTCCTTTAGAGAAAGTCCGTCCTCGACTTCATATTCTCTACCATCACATTTGTCGCCTCTCGAAAGGCATTCATTTGTGATTCAAGCATGACTTTCAATACTTCAGGTTCCATTTTGATAATGCACACAGTGTTCACTTGACCTCACAGGCACGTGCAAACAATTCTCACTCGACAACTGTCAACTGTCAACTAATTGGTTGGTCAAGTGTTTTTTTGACAAACGTATATTTAAACTAACGCTTTTTAATGAAACAATGTTTTCTAAAACAGTATATATGTAAGATAGATTTGATTGATGTACGTTCAAATACCTTTTGTATAGCAAGTAGCCTGCTGGTACGTATAAGCGGCTAATTAAACCACTTGATTTAAGCTGTTTTTATAAACCATGGTTTTCTTTCAAAATAATTTTCTTGAAAAACGGTTTTCGTAGATGTAGAGATTCAGAAAAAAATTGGCGGTAGATCAAGGAAAGTTGAACCAAATTAATTGGTTTATTATTAGTAAGCTTGTAGCCACACACATCAATTCTGTTCCATGTATGTCAAATGTGTACACTGTTTTATTGTATTTGCATTTGCCAATTATATCACTGTCACTGTGTTACCGCGAGTGTCATTACGTTTTAATTCCGTTATATAACAATTATGTGTGCACGGTGTTTGTATATGCTTTTGATTGTTATTGCTGTTTTATTTATCGCAAAATGTTAGACGCGCATGCGCGTCAGACAAACACACACACACACACACACATACACATTCATCATGTTGCACACGGTAGCAGTGACGTCACGTGTAACACCACACCGTACGGTTACAACGTGCGGTATATAAAGCGTGCACTTTCGGCAATAAAGGTCTCTTTCACGTCGTCGGCTCTGAGTTTGACTGGTCTCCACGGTACCGCTCCCGCTCCCTGTAAAATTAGCGAGTTAACCTACGCAATATACATTTCGGTCTTTTTAAAGACCACATCGCCCTCACAGCGTTTTGCCAAGGATAGATTGTGCTCTGCCGCCTGCCTTGGACTGAATACCGTAGCCGGTTATTCCTCCGAGACAGACACCCATAGTGGTGGGCTTGAGCACATTTGATTCTGAGGCATCAGACGTTCGCTTTAAACCGTCGAGTCTGGCTAGTGTCACTTAGCGGTGCACTCCCAGCTCGGACGTCTCTTAGCAAGACGGAAGGTTTTTATACCGAGCGTCGCGCTGTAGGGTAGTCGATTTCGGGTCGACAGACAGGGCACAGCCTGTCGTTCCAGTGCGCTGCAGTTGGCGTTAGTGAGTGACTGGGTCTCACACCCTCCGTCACTCGTACACTACGCCACTGGTTCACGGCACACCTGCTGCCACAGCCACTGGGACTGATCGCTAGCGGCATCATGCCCATCAGCGACACTGGTGACCCCGTGCAGAGCACGGCAGCGCGTGGCGCTCAGCCTCATGGCTCCGAGCAAGCGGTACCCAGACCCAGCACCACATTCCGACTGCCAGTGTTCCTACCGGAGGATCCTGAAGTCTGGTTGGTACAAGTGGAGTGTGCGTTTGATGTGGCCTGCATCGAGAGCGACGAGACGCGCTTCAAACTTGTTGTGGCAAACCTGCCGCCACACATCGCCACGCAATTGAAGGACGTGCTACGTGGACCCAAATCGTTCGCTGCTTTGAGCACCGCCCTGCAGGAACGGCTCGCGCAGTCAAACGCCAGTCGACTGGATGCGTTACTGTCCAACCAACAACTGGGCGACCAGAAGCCCACCGCCCTACTGCGCTCTATGCGGTATGAGCTACGTTCAGCTGGCGATGTTCCTGCAGACACAGGCCTTCTCCGCACACTGTTTCTTCAGCGCTTACCACAGGAAGCACGTGCTGCTCTGGCATTACTGCCAGCTTCTAGCACACTGGACGAGCTCGCCGGCGCCGCCGATCGATACCTGGAGGCCAGCGGTCTTTCATCTCGACCCACAGCAGCTCAGCACGTCACGGCCATCCAGCAGCAGCACCCACCTGCTTTGGAGCAAGTGCTTTCTACACTCGTGGAAGCAGTGCAACAACTGGAGACGTCCAACAAGGAGCTACGCACAGCGCTGCATGACCGCCCGACGTCACGTGATCGGCAGCAGTCCGTCGCGTACAACAATCTCCGGCGATCACCGTCACCACGACCTACACGGCATCGTCAATCCTTCAGTAGAGATGAAACGCACCACAGTGCATCACGCTCACCACAACAGCCAGCACATTCACAGCGGCGGCGGATCTGCCATTACCACGCGCGCTTCGGTGCCGATGCTCGTAAATGCTCACCTCCGTGCTCATGGGCGTTAAACTGAAGAGCCCCCAGCACGTGGCGCAGTGTTTGGGAGGCAATGCAAGGTTGGTGCCATTATTGTTCGTGAGTGATAGGGCAACACATGAAAAATATATCATAGACACTGGTGCACAAGTGAGTGTCTTGCCATACAAAAGCAACAAACATTGTTTTTCACGCACCGCAAATCAGACACGACTACGAGCCGCCAACGGGTCTACCATTGAGATGTACGGCACCAGACACCGCACCGTTACCTTCGGCAACGGCGCAACGTGTCCGTGGACATTTCTGGTCGCTGACGTAAATATGCCTATTATCGGCGCGGATTTTCTGCGAGCACACAGATTGGTCGTGGACATCAACCAGCAACGGCTACTACGAGATGGCGTCGTCCTGAATACGGGCTCGATTCTACAGCTGACAGCACCCGGCATTCAGGTGATTGCAATGCCGCGCACCGCCTACCAACACGTCCTGGACGAGTTTACGGACCTGACAGCTCCTCCCACTGCACCGTCACAGGTGAAGCATTCAGTCACACACCACATCGTGACCACCGGCCAGCCAGTGTTCTTCAGGCCCAGACGTCTGCCACAGGGTCGCGATGTCATTGCCAGACGCGAATTCGACAAGATGTTGAAACTCGGCATCATACGCCCATCGTCCAGCAACTGGGCATCACCACTGCATCTCGTGCCGAAGAAAACACCAGGTGAGTGGCGCCCATGCGGCGATTACCGTGGGTTGAACGCACGCACAGTGCCTGACAGGTACCCGCTGCCGTACCTCAGAGATTTTTCAACGCACCTGCACGGCTGCACGTTATTTTCTACGCTGGATTTGGTACGCGCTTACAATCAGATTCCTGTCGAACCGGCGGACATTCCAAAAACCGCAATAACAACGCCGTTTGGGCTTTACGAAATGGTGCGTATGCCATTTGGCCTTCGCAACGCGGGACAAACTTTTCAACGGTTCATCGACGAGGTGTTGCGCGGAGTTCCTCATTGCTTTGCATACCTGGATGATATTTTACTGGCCAGTCCGTCCGAAACACATCATGAGAACCTCCTGCGAACCGTTTTCACTCGACTTCAACAGTACGGCATCGTCGTAAACAAGGACAAGTGCGTACTCGGTGCCAAACGCGTCAAGTTCCTGGGACACATGGTAGACTCTGCCGGTGTCCACCCACTTCCTGAGAGAGTGGACGCCATACGTCACTACCCATTGCCATCCAGCCAGTCCGGACTACGACGCTTCTTGGGTATGGTAGCGTACTACCACAGATTCATTCCGAACGCCGCCCATATGCTTCAGCCCCTCCATGCGCTCATCACACATCGCGCCAAACGCTCCAGAGCTGCCGTCGCCTGGACTGTGTCAACACAAGATGCGTTCGAATCGATCAAACACACGTTGTCACAAGCAACTCAGCTCGCCCATCAACGGCCTGGTGCTCCGCTCAGCATCGTAGTGGACGCATCAGACACTGGCGTAGGAGCAGTGTTGCAGCAAGAAGTCAACCATCAGTGGCAACCGCTGTCATATTTCTCAAAGTCACTCGACAAAACGCAGCGCAAGTACAGCACCTTTGGACCTGAGCTTCTCGGTGTGTACCTGGCAGTGAAACACTTCCGACATATAATCGAAGGGCAGCATCCCTGTGTATTCACCGACCACAAACCGCTCGTGAGTGCACTCGGTGCCGCATCCGATCGTCATTCTCCCCGTGAGCTGAGACATCTTGACTCCATCAGCCAATTCATCGGAGACATTCGGCATATTCCTGGCAAGGACAACGCAGCTGCTGACACTCTATCGCGTACTGTGACGATGCTGACACAACCAAGCGTACCCATTGACGATTTCACCGCACTCGCGCACGCTCAAGTGGAGGATCCGTCCATAGAGGAAATCCGTCGTTCACCTGGCTCACTGAAGCTCAAGGACGTCAAATTGACAGACGACACTACACTGCTGTGTGACAAATCGACCGGATCTTCGCGTCCAGTATTACCGGTGGCATTGAGGCAACCTTACACGAAGTTTCTCCACGACATTTCTCACCCGGGTGTCGACGCCACTGTGAAGTTGGTGAGCAAGCGTTTCGCATGGCCCAATATGGATAGAGAAGTGAGGCACATTGCTAGAGCTTGCATCCAGTGCCAGAAAAACAAAGTGACTCGTCACACCAAATCACCAATCGGAACATTTGACGCACCAAAAGAACGCTTCGACCACATCCATGTTGACCTCGTGGGTCCTCTACCCCCGTCTCGTGGTTGTTCTTACATCCTCACTTGTGTCGACCGTTTCACTCGATGGCCGGAAGCCATACCCATTCCAGATTCACGCACCGAGACAGTCGCACGTGCGTTCATCAGCAGCTGGATCGCGAGGTACGGCGTGCCAACCACTATCACAAGTGACCGCGGTGCTCAATTCGAGTCGGCGTTGTGGAGTGACATGCAGCGCATGCTTGGTTGTCAACGAAAGCGCACAACCAGCTTCCATCCGGCCTGCAACGGCATGGTGGAACGGCTGCACCGGCAGCTGAAAACGGGCCTGAGAGCTCACGATCTCACCCCCTGGACAGACTCTGATAGCTCTGCCTCTGGTTCTGCTAGGCATCCGAGCCACGCACAAACCGGACATCGGTGCCACAGCAGCGGAGCTCGTGTACGGCTCTACGGTGAGATTACCCGGAGAGTTCTTTCACTCTTCAGCACCGGCTTCTGACCCGTCTTCGTACGTGAACAGACTGCGACGTCATATGGCGAAACTTAGGCCAACTCTGCCACGTCCGGTTCAGCAGCGTTCATACGTTCCCAGTGCCCTGTCAACGTGCACTCACGTTTTCGTGCGCAAAGATGGTCATCGCTATCCCCTGGAGAGTCGGTACGACGGTCCCTTCTTGGTGAAGGCCAGGACTGGCAAGACCATTACCATCATGCGACGCAGCAAAGACGACGTCATCTCCATTGATCGCTGCAAACCGGCATTTGTCGAAATAGCTGAAGAACGTGTTGCTTCATCGCCGATCATAAACGACTCCACGTCAACAGAACCTGACACTACCGAGTTGTTTGTCAGAACCGACGCGCCTGTTCACCGGACATCTGAGTGCACAGACAGCAGCACGCACAGAACTTCACAGCACACACGCCCACCGGTGGTTACAAGTAAGTCGTGCATCAGAACACGCAGTGGACGCATTGTACGTGCCCCACAGAGATATCGACATGTCGCCTTTGTACTCGACAGTCTAGGGAGGGGGTAGTGTAGCCACACACATCAATTCTGTTCCATGTATGTCAAATGTGTACACTGTTTTATTGTATTTGCATTTGCCAATTATATCACTGTCACTGTATTACCGCGAGTGTCATTACGTTTTAATTCCGTTATATAACAATTATGTGTGCACGGTGTTTGTATATGCTTTTGATTGTTATTGCTGTTTTATTTATCGCAAAATGTTAGACGCGCATGCGCGTCAGACAAACACACACACACACACACACATACACATTCATCATGTTGCACACGGTAGCAGTGACGTCACGTGTAACACCACACCGTACGGTTACAACGTGCGGTATATAAAGCGTGCACTTTCGGCAATAAAGGTCTCTTTCACGTCGTCGGCTCTGAGTTTGACTGGTCTCCACGGTACCGCTCCCGCTCCCTGTAAAATTAGCGAGTTAACCTACGCAATATACATTTCGGTCTTTTTAAAGACCACATCGCCCTCACAGCGTTTTGCCAAGGACAGATTGTGCTCTGCCGCCTGCCTTGGACTGAATACCGTAGCCGGTTATTCCTCCGAGACAGACACCCATAGTGGTGGGCTTGAGCACATTTGATTCTGAGGCATCAGACGTTCGCTTTAAACCGTCGAGTCTGGCTAGTGTCACTTAGCGGTGCACTCCCAGCTCGGACGTCTCTTAGCAAGACGGAAGGTTTTTATACCGAGCGTCGCGCTGTAGGGTAGTCGATTTCGTGTCGACAGACAGGGCACAGCCTGTCGTTCCAGTGCGCTGCAGTTGGCGTTAGTGAGTGACTGGGTCTCACACCCTCCGTCACTCGTACACTACGCCACTGGTTCACGGCACACCTGCTGCCACAGCCACTGGGACTGATCGCTAGCGGCATCATGCGCATCAGCGACAAGCTGTTTTTATAACTGTTTTTATGGATGATGGTTTCTTTTATGTAGTTATTTGTGTTCAAATACCTTTTTGTACATTAAATATATTTCCTCAGTCGTTTTTTTCCTACACGAAAATATTGCCCGTTTTTCTGGTCAGAATTGCCACTCTGATTAATGCGACCCGCTTTTATTCGTAGTCTCATTAGGGACACTAAGTTTGTGTGCATATTTGTAGTATTTGTGTAAATATTTGCAATGTTTGTACTTTTATTTTTGCTAATAATTGATCTGCTGAATGAAATGATGAAACTTATTATAATCAACGTAGTTCATTTCTGGTAGGAAAAAAGTAATATGTGAAAAAAAATATGCCACCTGTTGTTTTTTTATAACAGTTTCAGAGTTTAGCATAAAAAACGGTTCTCAAACCCTGCTTTCTTACACAATGATCAACTCAATAATTAAGATAAAAAGGTTGAATGCCTAAGTGACTAGTGTTAGAGTAGCTGTGATAGTGTGTGGACGTTTTTTCACTGCCGCCAGTTTTTTCAATGCTTTCCAGTGGTTTTTTCTTGGCAGACAGAATTATTTTTTCGTTAGTGAGTAGAACCAGTCCATTGCATCAAAATCACCAAAATTTCGTTTCAGCAAATTTTCGGATTTGGCCGTGAGAGTGTCGAGAAGATTAACCGTTTCATTTGAATCGTTCGCCAACCAGCCAATCGAAATTACTTAAAAACGCTGATTAACCATTTTCAGCGTAAATTACGTGCTGTGTTTCATTCGGACCCTCAGCTGACTAAAATTATTTTCTAAGGATTTTAATAGCGATTCATTTATTTTGTGAAATTCGACCTACAATCAACAGTCAGTGGTTGCCTGACTGGTTGAGTGAAGACCTGTTAGTTGTGCTTGAGTTTATGTTTTTGTAATTGTCCTTCAACTGTGCGGCAATGACAAACATTGGTGAATTGTCAGAGGCGTTGAAAGAATGTCTGATGAGTCCGGGAGTTTTGGAGGCAATCAAGGAGAAATTGGTGGCACCAGCGATAAAGGCTGCAGTGGAGGAGGCTCTGTCCGCCAAGGATATAGAACTGGTGGAGATGAAGAACGAGCTTCGTGAAGCTCAAGCAAAAGTAAATCTACTCGAGCAACAAATGCTGCGCAATCACCTTTGCGTATCAGGAATAGAAGAGGTGCGTGGAGAAGATACGCAAAAGATCGTGCAAAGCCTCTCTGCAACACTAAATACAGATATATCAACCGAAGATGTTGAAGAGGTTTACAGAATCGGTCAGCCAAAAGATGGTCAACACCGCACCATACTGATCAAATTCGAAAAGCTCCGCAAAAGACAGCAAGTGTTTGAAGCGAGGAAGCATCTGAAAGGTGACAAGAAGACACAAAAAGTGTTTGTTAACGACCACCTGACCAGAAACAACAGCAGTACTATGTACGAGCTCAGAAAGATGAAACGGGAGGGCAAGATTTACTCCGCTTGGACAGTAAACGGCCGAATAAAAATGCGACTCACCGAGAACGCCCGTGTGGTCAATACCTACAGTACGGAAGACGTTATTGCGCAAACTGGCCCGGCTGGACTAGTGTCAAGTGCGCCGGTTGTGACCAACCAAGCTGTGGCATCGACGGAGTCGCCGAACAAGGACCGCCACCAATGGAGAACTGCCACCAGACGGGTAACCAGACATCATAAGTGAATTTGTTTAGCATTGCATCTCATCCGTGGAGCATTGCTTTGATTATAATTGTCTTGTCTAGTACTAAATATTGAGCATAGATAATATTTCAATTTATCAATCCATATTGATCATTGATTGTTTCTCTAACTCATTGAAGGATGTGTAGTCATATTAATTCATCATTAGGCTATTGTCTTATTATAAGATACGTGATTTATATGCTGTCTCTACTGAAAATTTGAATGCCGCACAGTACTATATTCTGTGTTGTGTGCTGTGTGTTCGTGTGTGTGTGTGTATGTGTGTGTGTGTGTGTGTGTGTGTGTGTGTGTGTGTGTGTGTGTGTGTGTGTGTGTGTGTGTGTGTGTGTGTGTATTTTGCTAGTAAGTGCGTACTTACGTGTGTGAGTAGCTGCTTGTGTGTGTGTGTGTGTGCGTAGCTGCTCTTATGCAGAAGTGTAGTTGTGTGTGTGTGTGTGTGCGTGTGGTTCAATGAGTGCGCTGATATGAAAGCAAGTGATAATTCAAGGGCAACATGCATGCATACAGAACCCCTATCCTTTGAGTGGCTCGATATTTTTCTTTCGTATGAAAGCTATAAAAATTACCAAATCGTATTTTGCTGCTATATGTTGTTCTTATACGCTGTGAATGGGTGTTCCTATACGCTGTTTAGAAGTCAGCAGTATTACCAGTATGAAAACGATTAACGAGGAAACATTCAAAGCTGACATTGATGATACAGAAAACAGTAATAACAGCTTTGGTGTGTATACGGTGGACACATTTAATTACGCATTCATAAATTCGCAAGGTTTCAGTATGTTACATATAAATGCACGCAGTCTCAACAAGCACATCGATGACTTGACAACGTTGATGAGGGAGCTAGAGGTGAATTTCGATGTCATCGCTGTTTCTGAGACATGGGTCAATGACAGCACGTTTGACTTATGCCAAATAGACGAGTTTGAAGCCTTCCATCAAATGAGGCATGATAAAAGAGGCGGTGGTGTTGCAATATTTGTCAACAAGAAACACCAATCACAACGCGTGCCTCGTCTCACGGTAAATGTGACGGATGTCATGGAAATGATTACAGTCGACATAACTATTGATCGGCGTAAAATACGAACGTCGTGTATTTACCGACCACCAGGTACAATGGTGCATACATTTTCTGAGGAAATAAATAAGTTGACTGAATATTCAAGCAACAACTATTGGCTGCTGATGGGTGATTTCAACATAAATTTGTTGAACACTGAAGGCCACGCTCCAACGCAAAACTTCTTCATGACCATGACCAATAATGGCTTTTATCCTTTAATAAAGTCAGCGACCAGAGAAACTCATCGCTCAAGCACCTCGATTGATAATATATTTACCAATTGTGTTTTCAGTACATTGACGAGTGGTGTAATATGCGAGGATATCTCCGACCATTTCCCAATTTATACAAGACTCAATATTACTCAATCTGCACGAGAAGAACATCTCTTGATGAAAAGGAAATATTCACCTAAGCGATTACTACGACTCAAGCAGGAGCTGGAGCAGATAAACTGGGAAATGATAGAAGGTGATAATGTGAATACGACATACGAGCGATTCCTTGAATTATATATGCGAGCAGTAGATAATCACATGCCGCTACAAACAGTGAAAAAAGGAGAAGTACAGAAAAGGCCGTGGATAACAAAAGGCATCAGGATATCTAGTCGCATCAAACGCCAATTGTACACAAAATTTCTTACAACTAAAGTTGAAGACCACAGGAAGTTGTATTTATCCTATAAAAATATGTTGTCCAAGGTGGTGATTCAGAGCAAAAGACTATATTTTCGTGAGTTTATCGCGGATAGAACGCTTTCAGCCAAGGAAAAGTGGACAAAAATCAAAAATGAAATTAAGATGACATCTCGGAAAAAGGAACGCATTCATAAACTAAGAGACGACGGGGGCACTTCAAATGTGGTCCGTACTATATCAGACCTATTGAATGACTACTTTGTTGATGTCGGAGTGCGCCTGTCAAACAAATTACCAGTGTCTGACGTGAATCCTCTAGAGCATGTTGAAAAAGTGAACGACTCAATGTTCATTAGTCCAGCAACGGAGTGGGAGGTATTTAACGTTATTGGACGTAGTAAGAGTTAACTTTCTACAGATTGCAATAACATTAGTATGAGCCTGTTAAAAAGTTTTTCCAGATATATTTCCAGACCACTTGCGTACATATTCTATCACAGATTCATTTTCATTTTCGTATCTATCACAACAGGTATTTTTCCGACGCTGATGAAAACAGCTAAATTAATTCCTCTTTTTAAATCAGGAGATAGGTCTGACAAAGGAAATTATCGTCCAATATCGATTGTAGACACATTTTCGAAAATATTTGAAAAGTTGTTTAATGACAGACTGAAGAAATTCTTATGCAAACATCACATAATCGATGAAAATCAATACGGCTTTCAATCAAACAAGGATACATCACACGCCATTCTAGACATGATCAATGAAATTACAGAGTGTTTTGATAAAAAAAGAAAATGCTGCTGGTGTATTCCTCGATCTAAAAAAAGCGTTTGACACCGTCAATCACGATTTACTGATAAAGAAATGTCAATGTTATGGAATTCGAGGCAATGCACATGACTGGCTATCAACTTACCTTTCCGAAAGAAAGCACTATGTTGAATTGGATAATGAACGGTCAACACTGCGAACAAAACAATGTGGAGTGCCCCAGGGTTCTGTATTAGGTCCTACTCTCTTCTTGATATATATAAATGATATCTTCAGTGTGGCAAAAAATTGCAAAATAATAGTATTCGCTGACGATACAAATTTGTTCTTCAAGGAAAAATGTGCCAATAATTTGTACGGAAAAATCAATTCAGAAGTAGCAAGCATACACAATTGGTTCATCTCCAACAAACTCACAGTGAACATTGCAAAATCATCTCATGTATTATTCAATAGATGGGCTCGATGTCAAGTCGGTACCGTAAAATTAGGGAGCCCAATTATCAAGAAGAGTGAAAAAACAAAATTTCTAGGAGTCATCCTTGACAGCTGTCTGAGCTGGAAAGAACAAATACATAAAGTGTCTTCCAATCTGAGCAAAATTAATTTTATATTGAGTAAAACTAGGAATATATTCGATAATAAAAAAATATACAGTTATACAACACGCTGTTTAAACACCATATGCAATACTGTTGCGAAACATGGGGAAATACGTTCAAAACAAACTTGGAACCAATAAGAATCGCCCAAAGAAGAGCATTGAGAATAATAATGAATAAACCCTTACATGAGCGTTCTACTCCATTGTTCAAGCAACTGAACATTATGAAACTTGACGACCTGATCAAATACAATACTTTAATGAAAATGTTCAATGCATTCAAAACTCGTCTTCCGAAGAATATACAAAATAACTTCGAAGTAAATCCCAGGCATGTGGACAAATTTGCGGTTCTTTTTGCACGCACAAAAACAAGAGACCTGACACTTTTTCATCACGAAATCCGACTTTGGAACCAATTAGCAAGTCCAATCAAAATGTCCCAATCGATGTCAGCTTTCAAGAAAATAGTAAGAACACAATATATTCAAACTTATGATTGATACACATGTTGCTTATGCGTATGGGAACATCTTAACAGTGTGGCATGATGAAAAAGCTTTAATTTTTATTATTAGTTGTATATGTTATATATGTTAATGTATATTGTATGTTGAAAAAGGGCAGTACAAGCCTCCAGGCTTCTTATGCCCAGCCATCCTACATTGCAAATTATCAGGTATTTTGTGAGTGAATGTTTGTGTTATGTTGGCTTTGGCAAATATATGATGATGATGATGACAGCTGCTACACGGGAAGAAGCCGAAGCTTATGAACACACAGGTGTGCCCCGTGCAGCTCGCTGCCACCACAGAACCGACCCTCTCCACGGTCTCCACTCCACGACCCTCTATGGCGTCACAATGACGAGTGGACAAGACACAAGACGTATTAGAGAGGGCCACCTCCCCAGAATGCATGGCACAACACATGACTGATATCTGGTACCATCATTTTCTGCTGGGTGGACAGGGGCTGTGGGATTGTAGAATTCGCCCAATGAAATTCTGCTCCGCCGGGTTTCAAATCACAGACCTCCCGCTTGTGAGGCGGGTGTGCTAACAACTGCACCACGGAGTCCACAAATTTAATTGAATGCAAAACTGCACTTTACATAGAATGGCCGCACAGTACCGTGCAAGCAATGATATTAGGGCTTTCAAACACATTATAACAATTATATTGTGCATATTTAATGATCATTCAATTTGATAGGGTCACTAATAGCATGTGTTGATACAAAACAATTCATTTAACATCCCAAATATATCATTTCCATAATTTGAATTTTTTGCATGACTCTTAAAAAACCCCAAAAAGAACGTGTTTTTTTGGTCGAAAAGAAACCGACGGTTTGTTTTGAGGTCGCATCTCTATGTATGTGTGTGTGTTTGTCTGACGCGCATGTGCGGCTAATATCGTGTGATAAATACAACAGCAATAACAATCAACACCATATACAAACACCGTGCACACATAATTGTTATATAACGGAATTTATACGTAATGATACTCGCGGTAATACAGTGAGTGATGAAGTGGCATTCATATAATTGGCATATATAAATACAATAAAACAGTGTACACAGTTGACATACATGGAACAAAAATGGATGTATGTGTGTGGCTACACTACCCCTTCCCTAGACTGTCGAGTACAAAGGCGACATGTCGATATCTCTGTGGGGCACGTACAATGCGCCCACTGCATGTTTCGATGCACGACTTACTTGTAACTACCGGTGGGTGTGTGTGCTGTGAATTTCTGTTCGTGCTGCTGTCTGTGCACTCAGATGTATGGTGAACAGGCGCGTCGTTTCTGACAAACAATTCGGTAGTGTCAGGTTCTGTTGACGTGGAGTCGTTTATGATCGGCGATGAAACAACACGTTCTTCAGCTGTTTCGACAAAAGCCAGTTTGCATCGATCAATGGGGATGACGTCGCCTTTGCTGCGTCTCATGATGGTAATGGTCTTGTCAGTCCTAGCCTTCACCAAGAAGGGACCGTCGTACCTACTCTCCAGGGGATAGCGATGGCCATCTTTGCGCACAAAAAAAGTGAGTGCACGTTGACAGGACACTGGGAACGTATGAACGCTGCTGAACCGGACGTGGCAGAGTTGGCCTAAGCTTCGCCATATGACGTCTCAGTTTGTTCACGTACGAACACGGGTCAGAAGCCGGCGCTGAAGAGTGAAAGAACTCTCCGGGCAATCTCACCGTAGAGCCGTACACGAGCTCCGCTGCTGTGGCTCCGAAGTACGGTTTGTGCGTGGCTCGGATGCCTAGCAGAACCAGAGGCAGAGCGTCTGTCCAGTAGGTGAGATCATGCGTCCTCAGGCTTGTTTTCAGCTGCCGGTGCAGCCGTTCCACCATGCCGTTGCAGGCCGGATGGAAGCTGGTCGTGCGCTTTCGTGCCACAACGCCGACTCAAATTGAGCACCGCGATGACTTGTGATGGTGGTTGGCACGCCGTACCTCGCAATCCAGCTGCTGATGAACGCACGTGCGACTGTCTCGGAGCGTGAATCTGGAATGGGGATAGCTTCCGGCCAGCGAGTGAAACGGTCGACACAAGTGAGGATGTAAGAACAACCACGAGACCGGGGCAGAGGACCCACGAGGTCAACATGGATGTGGTCGAAGCGTTCTTTTGGTGCACCAAATGTTCCGATTGGTGATTTGGTGTGGCGAGTCACTTTGTTTTTCTGGCACTGGGTGCAAGCTCTGGCAATGTGCCTCAATTCTATCCATATTGGGCCATGCGAAACGCTTTCTCACCAACTTCACAGTGGTGTCGACACCAGGGTGAGAAATATCGTGGATAAATTTCGTGTAAGGTTGCCTCAATGCCACCGGTAATACTGGACGCGAAGATCCGGTCGATTTGTCACACAGCAGTGTAGTGTCGTCTGTGCATTTGACGTCCTTGAGCTGCAGTGAGCCAGGTGAACGACGGATTTCCTCTATGGACGGATCCTCCACTTGAGCGTGCGCGAGTGCGGTGAAATCGTCAATGGAAACGCTTGGTAGTGCCAGCATATTCACAGTACGCAATGGAGCGTCAGCAGCTGCGTTGTCCTTGCCAGGAAAATGCTGAATGTCTCCGATGAATTGGCTGATGAAGTCAAGATGTCTCAACTCACGGAGAGAATAACGATCGGATGCGGCACCAAGTGCACTCACGAGCGGCTTGTGATCGGTGAATAGACAGGGATGCTGCCCTTCGATTATATGTCGGAAGCGTTTCACTGCCAGGTACACACCGAGAAGCTCACGTCCAAAGGTGCTGTACTTGTGCTGCGTTTTGTCGAGTGGCTTTGAGAAATATGACAGCGGTTGCCACCGATGGTTGATTTCTTGCTGCAACACTGCTCCTACGCCAGTGTCTGATGCGTCCACTACGATGCTGAGCGGAGCACCAGGCCGCTGATGGGCGAGCTGAGTTGATTGTGACAACGTGTGTTTGATCAATTCGAACGCATGTTGTGTTGACACAGTCCAGGCGACGGCAGCTCTGGAGCGTTTGGTGCGATATGTGATGAGCGCATGAAGGGGCTGAAGCATATGGGCGGCGTTCGGAATGAATATGTGGTAGTACGCTACCATACCCAAGAATCGTCGTAGTTCTGACTGGCTGGATGGTGATGGGTAGTGACGTATGGCGTCCACTCTCTCAGGAAGTGGGTGGACACCGCCAGAGTCTACCATGTGTTCCAGGAGCTTGACGCGTTTGGCACCGAGTACGTACTTGTCTTTGTTTACGACGATGCCGTACTGTTGTAGTTGAGTGAAAACGGTTCGCAGGAGATTCTCGTGATGTGCTTCGGACGGGCTGGCCAGTAGAATATCATCCAGGTATGAAAAACAATGAGAAACTCCGCGCAACACCTCGTCGATGAACCGTTGAAAAGTTTGTCCCGCGTTGCGAACGCCAAATGGCATACGCACCATCTCGTAAAGCCCAAACCGCGTTGTTATTGCGGTTTTTGGAATGTCCGCCGGTTCGACAGGAATCTGATTGTAAGCGCGTACCAAATCCAGCGTAGAAAACAACGTGCAGCCGTGCAGGTGCGTTGAAAAATATCTGAGGAACGGCAGATAGTACTTGTCAGGCACTGTGCGTGCGTTCAGCCCACGGTAATTGCGGCATGGGCGCCACTCACCTTGTGTTTTCTTCGGCACGAGATGCAGTGGTGATCCCCAGTTGCTGGACGATGGGCGTATGATGCCGGGTTTCAACATCTTGTCGAATTCTCGTCTGGCAATGACATCGCGACCCTGTGGCAGACGTCTGGGACTGAAGAGCACTGGCTGGCCAGTGGTCACGATGTGGTGTGTGACTGAATGCTTCACTTGTGACGGCGCAGTGGGAGGAGCTGTCAGGTCCGTATACTCGTCCAGGACGTGTTGGTAGGCGGTGCGCGGCATTGCAATAACCTGAATGCCGGGTGCTGTCAGCTCTAGAATCAAGCACGTATTCAGGACGACGCCATCTCGTAGTAGCCGTTGCTGGTTGATGTCCACGACCAATATGTGTGCTCGCAGAAAATCTGTGCCGATAATAGGCATATTTACGTCAGCGACCAGAAATGTCCACGGACACGTTGCGCCGTTGCCGAAGGTAACGGTGCGGTGTCTGGTGCCGTACATCTCAATGGTAGACCCGTTGGCGGCTCGTAGTCGTGTCTGATTTGCGGTGCGTGAAAAACAATGTTTGTTGCTTTTGTATGGCAAGACACTCACTTGAGCGCCGGTGTCTATGATATATTTTTCATGGGTTGCCCTATTACTCACGAAAAATAATGACACTAACGTTGCATTGCCTTCCAAACAATGCGCCACGTGCTGGGGGCTCTTCAGTTTAACGCCCATGAGCAGGGAGGTGAGCATTTACGAGCATCGGCACCGAATCGCGCATGGTAATCGCAGATACGCCGCCGCTGTGAATGTGCTGGCTGTTGTGGTGAGCGTGATGCACTGTGGTGCGTCTCACCTCTACTGAAGGATTGACGATGTCGTGTAGGACGTGGTGACGGTGATCGCCGGTGATTGTTGTACGCGACGGACTGCTGCCGATCACGTGACGTCGGCCGGTCATGCAGCGCTGTGCGTAGCTCCTTGTTGGACGTCTCCAGTCGTTGCACTGCTTCCACGAGTGTAGAAAGCACTTGCTCCAAAGCAGGTGGGCATTTCTGCTGGATGGTCGTGACGTGCTGAGCTGCTGTGGGTCGAGATGAAAGACCGCTGGCCTCCAGGTATCAATCGGCGGCGCCGGTGAGATCGTTCAGTGTGCTGGGAGCTGGCAGAAATGCCAGAGCAGCACGTGCTTCCTGTGGTAAGCGCTGAAGAAACAGTGTGCGGAGAAGGTTTGTGTCTGCAGGTACATCGCCCGCTGATAGCTCATGCCGCATAGAGCGCAGCAGGGCGGTGGGCTTCTGGTCGCCCAGTTTTTGGCTTGACAGTAACGTCTCCAGTCGACTGGCGTTTGACTGCGCGAGCCGTTCCTGCAGGGCGGTGCTCAAGGCAGCGAACGATTTGGGTCCGCGTAGCACGTCCTTCAATTGCGTGGCGATGTGTGGCGGCAGGTTGGCCACAACAAGCTTGAAGCGCGTCTCGTCGCTCTCTATGCAGGCCACATCAAACGCACACTCCACTTGTACGAACCAGACTTCAGGGTCCTCCGGTAGGAACACTAGCAGTCGCAATGAGGTGCTGGGTCTGGGTACCGCTTGCTCGGAGCCTTAAGTCTGAGCGCCATGCGCTGCCGTGCTCTGCACGGGGTCACCAGTGTCGCTGATGGGCATGATGCCGCTAGCGATCAGTCCCAGTGGCTGTGGCAGCAGGTGTTCGTTCGTTCGTTATTTGTGTTTATGGGATGCACCGGCCTCTGGGACCATACGGCACCCCGCAGTCTATTTACAGCCAAAACACTATAAAATGATGGACATGAGGAATGGAATGATGAAATAAATAAGTGTGATAGTGAACAAAATGAATGTGAAGGTCAAGAAATAAAAATCAATAAATAATCCTAAAAGGCAAAAACCGTAAAAACTAAAAAAGCGGCCATCAATGACCACCGACTGCTCCTGTGCAAGAACCTCGTCAATAGTCTGACCGGATCCAAGTAAACGTTGACGCGCCTCCGAGAATGATGGACATTCACCACGATGTGTTGAACGGAGAGACGTGCATTACATGCGCCGCACGTGGGTTCAGGTTGTCCGAGTAGAAAATGGCGATGCGTGTCGTACGTGTGACCCACACGCAGACGACAGAGCGCCACTTCCTCGGACCTCTTCCGGCGATAAGAGCACATCCAATGTCCGATTTCGGGCTTCACTGCTTTTAGTTTGTTAGCACCACATTCGTCCCAAGAGAGCTGCCAGCGAGAACGGATATAACGATGTATAATAGGATAAAAGTCCGAATACGGAATTGGAAAGTTAAAATAAAATGAATAATAGTCTCGTTCAGCAGCTCTTTTTGCGGCTCTGTCAGCTCGCTCATTGCCCAAAATAACATTATGGGCCGGAGTCCAGCAGAACTTTACACGCTTGCCCTGGTGGTGGATGATGTCAAGAAAGATAAAAATCCTCTGTATAAGAGGATGTAAGGAGAAAGACGATAATGAAGTTAAAGCACTCAGGGAGTCAGATGAAACTAAATCAATGAAAATGAAGATGAGCGAATAAAAACCAGGGCCAGCAGGATAGCGTAAAGCTCAGCCGTGTAAATGCAAGCGCTCGGTGGCAGCGTGCTCGAGCGGCACCTACCTCTACTTACAAACGCACAACCCACACCACTGACCGACTTAGATCCATCAGTGTACACGGCAGTATACCGTCCGTAAGAATGAATTCGCTCCAGTGTGTTTGAGCGAAGCACACTGGGCACTGTACGGTGTTTCGGCAGAGCTGCTAGCGAGACTTCAACCTCGAGTGTGACCAGTTCCCAGGGTGACTCCGCCGTGTATTCTTGTCTGAGGACTTCGTTAGCATCCATCCCGCATGACTCCAGCAGTGCCTTCATTTTGCTGCAAAACAGCACAGAACAATGAGGTCCTGGAAGGTACTGCTGCTCAGGCACATGCTGGGAAAATACCACGTCATACGCAGGGTTTTCATGAGTACTTGTCAGCTTGCAAGAATAACGCATGCCCAGCTCTTGGCGACGGAGCGCCAGCGCAGTCTCATCAGCCTCAACAAGGAGGCTGACGATTGGCGACGTGCGAAACGCGCCGGTGGCAATGCGTATCCCAGCGTGGTGTACGAGATTCAAACAGCTTTTCGATTACTCCGAATCCAGATCATATACGATGCTTGCGTAATCGAGACGCGACCTGACTAACGAGCGGTACAGAAGGAGAAGGGACTGTCGATCTGCTCCATACCGCATGCGGGAAACAGTCTTCAGCACATTCAGTGCCTTTAGACATGTGGTTCTCAGCTATGAAATATGGTCGGTGTAGGTCAAGCGCGAGTCCAACGTGACCCCTAAAAACCGAACCGTGCGTTGGAATGAGACAGCACTGCCGCACATTTCCACTTCCATGTTAGGGCAGGCACCTCGGCGGCGGCAGAAGTGTACACCGACCGTTTTGGACGTCGAGAAGCGGAAGCCGTTACACGTTCCCCAAGTCTCTATTTTATTCACCGCCAGCTGCAGTTGACGCTGGACAGCAACAGTGCTGCGGGAAGAACACCATGCGGCGAAGTCGTCGACAAATAGAGACCGTCCAATCGAGGGAGGCAAATGATTGTCAATGTCGTTGATCATTGTGGAAAAAAGGGCAACGCTGAGCACACTACCCTGTGGAACGCCTTCTGACTGATCGAACGGACGAGACAGGGAGTTCTCCCAGAGCCGTAGCAGCCGCCCCCCGTACCCCCCGGCCGGGGGGCCCCCGAATGTTGAGGGGCCCCTTCGCTTCACGTATTATGTGATTATGTCTAATAAATGCATTCAATATTCACAATGGGGCCCCAAGTGATGCCTTCGGGAAGGGGGGGCCCATAATTCCTCGCAACGGCTCTGAGTTATCCACACGCACGCAGAATGTGCGGTGCAAGAGGAAATTGTGTACGAGCCTCCCCATGTTGCCTCTGACACCACAGCGATGCGGTTTGCGAAGAATTCCATGTCGCCATGTGGTGTCATATGCCTTTTCGATGTCAAGGAATATCGCCCCGACGTGGTGACCTCGCGTGAAACTTTCACGTACGCGAGAGTCGATGGTCACCAAGTGGTCTAACGTTGAGCGACCCTGGCGAAATCCGCACTGAGCATCATTGAACAGCCGACCGCGTTCCAGAAACCATATCAGCCTTCTGCAAAGCATTTTTCAAACAGCTTGCAGATACAGGAGGTCAGCGATATCGGGCGATAGTCAGACGGGTGATCGCCCGATTTGCCCTGTTTCGTGATGGGTATCACGATGGCCCGTCGCCAGAGGGCAGGAAACTGCCCACCACTTCACAGATCATTGAAGACCTGCAGCAGGGTAGAAAGCACAGCCGGCGACAGACGTTTCGGCATGAGGTTGTGAACCTCATCAGGGCCTTCAGCCACATCGCGAAGCGATCGCAAGGCTGTTCTCAGCTCAGCTACCGAAAAATCGCTGTTGATTGGCAGCTGACAGTTGGTGGAGAAATGAACGGGTGATCTCTCGCACAGCTGTTTGATCGCTGAAAAATCAGGGTCGTCTACGTTTGCACGACAGCGCTCCGCTATATATCGGCCAATTTCGTCAGCAGCATGCTCCGGATTCATCAAGTCCACGCCACTCATCTTAAGAGAAGGCAGGTGTGGATTGGATTGGGACGGTACTTACCAGAGATGCTCTTTATACGGTCCCATATGGTGGATATAGGACAATGCCGATTAAGGCTGGACACATAGGACACCCACGAGGCCAGCTTCGCCTCGCGAAAGGTCCATCGAGTTTTTGCGCGAGCGTGGCGAAAGCAAAGCATGCTTGCCACCGTGCTGTTGCGCCGGAAGCGACCCCAGCAACGACGTCGCTCTCGCAACGCCGTAGAACACGCGTCTGTCTACCAAGGAACAGGACGCCACCGGGGACGCGATGCCGTACGCGGAATGCTCCGTTTGGCACAGGTGACAATGGCCTCAGTGAAATCTTCGACGCTGGGTCGAAGTGTGGGCTTGCCCATGGCTTCCAGTGTCAAGCAATCATGGCGGACTCAATCAGCTCGTTTGAAATTTCATCTCGGAGGTCGTGTTCCCAACCTAGGTACCTCATTGAGACAGATCCATATAGGGAAGTGGTCACTTCCATACAGACTGTTCTCAACGGTCCAGCTGGTGGATGCCTGCATACTGGGACTGCACAGACTGAGGTCCAGAGCGGACATGCTTCCCGATGGCATGGTGCAATGCGTATATGTGCCTGTGTTTAAAATACCTATGTCTAAAACAATTAAAATATCCTCCATAATAAAAACCACGGCTACAATATGCATCACAACCCCAAAAAAGGCTGTGAGCATTAAAAGCGCCTAACACATAAAAAGGGGGTGAAAGTGAACTGATTAAAAATTCGACGTCAGCCCTTGGGAACGGGCGACCAGGCGGCAGGTACAATGAACACACATACACCTCCATACCACCGAGCCAGCACCGAACCGCAACCACCTGCAAATCTGACTGAATATGCAGGGGGCGACAGGGTACACTGGTGCGAACAGCCAGCTTAAGCCCGCCATGGGCTATAGTCGAGCTGGGATTATCATATCTAAAAACATTAAAATCCTGAATACTAAAATACGAAGAAGTTAAAAGCTTAGTCTCCGGTATTTCTAAAATCGATGGTTGTCGGGAGTGTAAAATATACAGTAAATCATTAAAATTCGGTCTAATACCTCTAATATCCTATTGTGAAATGGACATAAAAATAAATATAATAGAATAAAGTACAAATAAATACTCCCGTTAAAAAAGCACATATACACTAAAAACCAGGTAGCACAGGTACCTAATCGCACCGCTTGTCCGATCGTCCTCTCTCCGCGTCAGGTGGGGACCCAATTTGAAAGGCCGAGTGTTTCCGCTTAGAGGAACTCTCCACCTCCATGGCAGTGGTGGGAGTCGCTCCGTCGTGTGCGGAAGGCGGTGCGTTAGCAGCCGCCGAGCGCGGAGATGCAGGGACCGCCCTCGCTTTGTGACCGGGAGATACTCACCGGTCACTCCTCGGCGAGGCTGACTTGACCGAACGGCGGCTCTTGTGTTGAACCACCGTCCAGTCTGCGGATTTCCTCCGGCTCGGAGACCACCGCTCTGCTGGCTTGGAAGCCTGCTGAGCGGCTGGTTTTTTTCCGCCCTGACTAACCGGCATCGCTGCCGATTTGCCAGCACGGTCCATCGGCCGGTTGACCGGCCGATCGGCGACCCGCTGAGGTCGCCGCTCAGCAGCCTTTCCAGGTTCATGTTTCAACATGTTTCAACATGTTTCAACATGTTTCTTCATGTTTAACAGCCTCAGGTACGACCAGCTTGAGAGCCATTCGTCCAGCCAGCTTGAGAAAATCGCCAACTGTCAGCTTCTCGAGAAGCGAGTCGACAAACTTTGGAGGTTGAGCTGACAGTTTGACGGTGCCGGCAAAGGACGGGTCCGACGGATGCGAGCTACGGTACACAACACGCGCCTCGCCAAAACTGCAGCGCTGGGCAGCGCGAATGGCCAAAAATCTCCTTCTCCTTCAGCCATTCCGGGCAGACACGCGACGAAGACGCATGACCGCTGCTCCTGCAATTGACACAGAAATAGTCCTCTTCGCAATAAGCAGTGGTGTGCCGTTCGGATGAGCAACGTCCACAGATCTCTGCACGGTTACAGCGGGAGCTCGTATGTACGAAGCGTTGGCACCTGTAGCACCGCATCGGGTTAGGCACGTAGGGGCGGTCTCGGATACGCTGGGGGATGTCACCGACCTTGATGTCATCCGGCAGATCAACGCCGTCAAACGTGAGGAAAAACGAGTGCGTTGGCACCTCGCTTCCCTCACGCCGCCGATGCGCTCCACGCGGATGACACCTTGGGATGCCAATCCGTCGCATATCTCCTCGTTCTCAACACTCTCTAGCGCACGACAAAACATAACGCCTCTGGCATGGTTAAGTGTCGAATGGGCGCACACCGAAATGGGGGGTGCTCATCCAACGCTTCTCATTGCGCGGTCCCACGCGATACCGAAAAGTGTCGGCCTTCATCGCGCGGGCTGCTGCCGTCTCAGTTCCGTACTTGACCAGCAGAGAACCGTCTCTCTGTCGGCTGGCTTCAACAGGCGCGTCTCCAATGTTCATGAACCCATCCAGACGACGGAATGGGTTCAGCGAGGACAATTTCACGTGTTCATTGGCGCTGGTAAAACCAGCACCATCGGACAGGTGCAACACGGCTGTCGTCGTGCAAGTGGCTCACAGTACGACTACCTTTCGGCGGCCGTGGCCGATCGCCCGATGGACGACCAGCAGGTGGGGTGGTTGAAGTTTTGGAAGCCATAGATATTTGCATTGTCTCAGAGCACAGGACCACCCACCTCTGCACGGGGCCCTACTGGGGGACGGGCAGAGCCAGCATGGGATGCCACGCCAGTGGTGGTGCGCTCTGTACGGGCATATAATACCCCTGAGCTCGCTGCGAGCTCCGCCCGGTACGAAACCTGACCAGACATGTCTGCCTTTAGTCGCCTTTACGACACGCGGCAGCTACGGCGGCAGAATTCTAACCCCCCTACCGCAGGGGGTCCAGTAGCAGCAGGTGTGCCGTGAACCAGTGGCGTAGTGTACGAGTGACGGAGGGTGTGAGACCCAGTCACTCACTAACGCCAACTGCAGCGCATTGGAACGACTGGCTGTACCCTGTCTGTCGACCCGAAATCGGCTACCCCAAAGCGCGACGCTCGGTATAATAACCTTCCGTCTTGCTAAGAGTCGTGCGAGCTGGGAGTGCACCGCTAAGTGATACTAGCCAGTGTGGCGTGTCATGCATATTATATTTATTGTATAAATGTGTGTATATTTAAATGGGTTTGCGTGCGCGTATGCGTTTATATGTATGTGCCGCACGTGTTTGTATGTTTGTGTGGCATGCCTTCCAGAATGTTCGGTGTAGGTTAGGTGACGTGTGTCTGCGCACAACCAGCAGACACGCTTGTTGCATGTGTATACGTGTGAGATATGTGTCTCTATGTATGTGCCGCATGTGTCTGTATGTTTGTGTGGCATGCGTTCTAGAATATTCCATGTAGGTTAGGTGACGTGTGTGTGCGTGTTAGCTTGCGAAAATACTTCAGCCAATCACAGTAGCCTACGTGCTGGTGTGATCACATAGCTACCAATCGGGTGGTTACATTTGTCTTTTGCTATTGCCTGGCCAATTGTGTTCCAATGTTCATACGCGGTCGGGTCGATGCAGACGCACGGCCAAGTTTATTTAAGTCCCGTCGCCTCGGTGCGCGGGCAGTTGGACTGGGACTTTGGCAATAGCTTGACTGACAAGGCTACTCTCTGTGTCTCGCTCGCCTTGTGTCAGTTCGACCCGAGCATCGTCCGACACATTGTGTTGGACAACGTGCTTGTAGCGATTGCCGCGCATTGGCCTAGGATATTACCTGTATTACTTGTAACGGTGCAGTAGCTGTTTCAGTGGAGGACTCGCTACACCACTGTTACGGAATTCTGTGCCGCGGCCTTCGTGCCGAGGTTTTGCTGGTCTCCGGCCTTTGATATTTATTGCGCGATTATTACCTGTATTATTGGTAACGGTGTAGTAGCTGTTTCAGTGGAGGACTCGCTACACCACTGTTTCGGAATTCTGTGCCGCGGCCTTCGTGCCGAGGTTTTGCTCGTCTCCGGCCTTGTGATATTCTTTGAACTATTGTTACTGTGTATTTATAATAAATCTGCTGTGCTACACCGCTCTTTGTTATGTGCGCGCTCTGAACGAGCTTCGCGAAACAAGTGATGACCACGTATTTTATCAGTATTGTACTCGTATTATATAAGTACTGTATTATTATAGAGTCGTGTAGTTTTCAGTAGCGTTGCGTACCGTTGATTAGCTCTCGTTCGTAGTTTGAAGCTAGTTCGCAGTTTGTAGCTAGTTCGCGGTTGTGGCTCATTCGCTTGCAGTTCTTGCCGCTTACTCTCGCATACTAACCCAGCATGGATGGTGAAGTGAAATCAGACGCGGTGTCTGTTCCTGCCGTCATGGGTCCACCACCCCCATTCGTGGAAAACGACCCAAGTGTGTGGATAATTCAGCTGGATTTATATTTTGCCAGAGCAAATATTAGGCAAGAAACTCTTCGTTTCCAAACAGCCACATCGCTTCTGCCGCCGCATCATGTCCGTGAGTTTATAGATATCATTCGTAAACCACCTGCAGACGCCTATACGCAGTTTTGCAACGCTCTACAGTCGCGACTGGGCGCGACGAATGAGCAAAAATTGCGTACGGTGCTGGAATAGCAGGAATCAGGCGACCGGTGACCCAGTCAATTTCTCCGTCACTTGCATGACCTGACAGCGCCGTATATTTATGACAGCGAATCGCCACTGGTACGGCAAATATTTCTGAAGGCGATGCCAGATGCTGTCGCTCCATTCCTGCAATTTTTGCCACCGGAGACGCCGCTAGAAACTCTGGCTGACACAGCGGATCGAGTGTTGACTGCACTGTCGAGTGCCAGCCTTGCAATAAACGCAGTGAGTCCACCTGAGCACGGCTGCAATTGCGCTAAAGAGCTGGCTGAAATGCGACAGTGTTTGAACCAGCTGCAGCGCCAAGTCAGCAAGCTCGCAGTGCGGCGGACTGCTTCGCCAGCCTCGCAACAGGTGCAGTCTCGCGTAACGAGGCACAAATCTCCGCGACCGGTAAAGTCTCGGTCACACTCGGTGGCAAAAGACGAGGAATCCACCACATATGGTGAGAGGACCAACCTTTGTTGGTATCATTACAATTTCGGCGAGAAAGCGCGCTCGTGCGAAAAACATTGCAGGCAATATTTAAACTGATCCCGAGAGGAGAATGTCTGCCAAATTCTTCTCTCGCAACCATCGCAGGCAGCCACAAAAATTCACTGTTTTTCATCCGGTACCAGGTACCAAGCATTTCCTTTTTGATAGACACCGGGGCGCAGTATAGTATCGTGTCAACGCGTCATTATCCATTCAGTGACAAGTCTTCATTGTGTCTGCAAGCGGTCAATAACAGTGCTATACGCACACATGGTTCTAAAACGCTCACAGTATCACTCGGTCTGCTTAGAAATTTTCCGTGGACATTTATCTTAGCTGATATTGACATATCGATAATCGGGTGTGATTTCCTTTCGCATCATGATATTAGCGTTAACCCAAGAAAGTGCGAGCTTATCGATAATACCACGCAGTGCAAGGTTCGCGGTTCTGGTTCACATGCGCCTTTGCTGATCTCCGTGTCCATGTCTGGTCACCATGAGAACTACCAGGCCATTGTCAAACAATTCCCAGAGCTTTTGTCGCCTTCCGTCACTTCTGACGTTTCGAAACACGGTGTTTTTCACCGAATTCATACACATGGTAAGCCTGTGTTTTGTCGACCTCGAAAACTTGATTCTGCTAGGCTGAAAATTGCCAAGGCGGAGTTTGAAAAGATGCTGGCACAGGGTATAATACGACCGAGTAACAGTCCTTATGCATCGGCACTCCATCTTGTTCCGAAACGGGCATCTTCCGATTGGCGGCCTTGTGGAGATTATAGAGCTCTGAACAGAGTAACAACTCCGGACAGATACCCAGTGCCGTATCTGCAAGATTTTTCTGCAGCATTACATGGTTCGACTGTATTTTCGAAGATTGACTTGGTCAAAGCGTTTTTCCAGATTCCTGTACACCCGGACGACATACACAAAACGGCAATCACCACGCCATTTGGTTCTTTCGAAATGTTGCGGATGCCGCTTGGATTGCGTAATAGCGCGCAGTCAATGCAAGGTCTGTTGGACTCAGTACTCCGAGGATTAAATTTCATATTCGTGTACATAGACGACATCTTAATAGCCAGCAAAAACGAGGCAGACCACCGGTCACATCTACACACAGTTCTCAGTCGTTTGCGTGCACACGGCATCAAAATAAACATAGACAAATGCGTGTTTGGCAAGCCGGAATTGACTTTTCTCGGCCACACGATAAATATTAGCGGCATTCTTCCACAGCACGACGCAGTGAAAGCTATAATCGAATTTGCTCTTCCAAAAACGCACGAGCAACTGCGTAGGTACTTGGGCATGATAAATTTTACCACCGTTTTTAGCCTCATGCAGCTTCACTTCTTGCTCCCTTACACAAGCTGATAATAAATCATGCAAGAAAATCCAAGGTTCCTGTCATATGGACAAACGAGGCTACAGATGCATTTGACAAGTCGAAAAACGCACTTAGCGAAGCCGCGTCGTTGCATCATCAGAATGACTCCGCGCAACTAGCTCTTTTCACAGATGCCAGTGATTCCGGGATTGGTGCAGTTTTGCAGCAATGTAGTCACGGTGAGTGGCAGCCACTGGCTTTTTGGTCGAAACAGCTGACTTCAGCTCAAGCCAACTACAGTGCGTTCGGTAAAGAACTGCTAGCCGTGTATTTATCCGTTCGACATTTCCGTCAGTATCTAGAAGGTCGAGATTTCACCATATTTACCGACCATACGCCGCTGACGCACGCGATCCGCACTCCCACACACAACCACTCACCGAGAGAACAGCGCCATTTAGACTACATACTACAGTTCACTGCAGATGTGCGTCATATAAGCGGCAAGGACAATGTGGTCTCTGATGCGTTATCTAGAGTAAGCACCGTGCCTTCAACCATTGACATAGACTCGCTATCAAAACAGCAGCAATCAGATACTGAACTGCAAGAACTTTTCCAAAACGAGTCAACCAGCTTGAAGCTGGAGTGGTAGAGTTTCCCTGCAGTTTCTAAACACAAAATTATGTGTGATATTTCAACCGGAAGACCGCGACCCTTGGTCCCAACCAGAATGCGTAAGGATGTTTCCGTATCTTGCACAGTCTTTCCCATCCAGGCCGAGCTGCAACTTTGAAGCTCGTATCCGACAGATATGTCTGGCCCAACATGCGACAAGATATCGTTACTTGGACCAAACAGTGCGCACATTGTCAAACATGTAAGATCACCAGACATATTCGTTCACCAGTCGGACAATTTGAGCTGCCCTCGCGCCGGTTTCAGCATGTGCACGTAGACATAGTAGGCCCACTTCCGTGCTCTAATGGTCACCAATATATTTTGACAGTGATTGACAGGTTTACACGCTGGCCAGAAGCATGTCCTATTCCTGACATATCGGCCGATACAGTAGCACGATATTTTATTTCAACTTGGGTGTCACGTTTCGGTGTCCCCGAGAGTATTGTCTCAGACAGGGGCACTCAAATCACAAGCCACCTCTGGAGACAACTCAACAACTGTTTCGGATCCAACACGCGTTTGACAACGGCGTACAATCCGGCAGCCACCGGCCTAGTAGAACGGCTTCACCGCCAGGTCAAAGGCGCACTTCGGGGTTGTAGTGACTGGACAAACAGACTGCCAATAGTCCTGTTAGGTATTCGGTCCTGCATGAAATCACCTTTAAATTGTTCCTCCGCCGAGCTGGTATATGGTGCCAAATTGCCTTTACCAGGTGAATTGTTAAATAGACAACCACAATTGACTCACACATATTGTCAGTTTGCCAAACAATTGTCTGAACATTTCAGTGCTATCCGGCCACAGCAGACCCGTGCAGCTGAGACAGCAGTGTTCCACCTGCCCAGCTTCTCCGATGCAGATTTCGTGTTCGTGCGTCATGACGGTCACAGACGTCCGCTGCATCCGGTGTACCGGGGGCCGTACAAGGTGGTGAAACGTACGCCAAAAACGTTCACTATTGAGCGGCATGGACACGAGGTGGTCGGCATTGATCGTCTGCGTCCAGCATTTCTGGAAAATGAGAATATTTCATCCGCTCCGGAGAACAACAGCTTCGTGCATCAGGCAAAACAAAACTCCACCAAGATCACTCACACTCAGACGCACACCACACCACAATCCATTTTGTACCGTACCCGATCTGGCAGAGCTGTCAAACCTCCGGTTCGTTTCTCGCCATGATCTAAAGGGGGGCTCATGTGGCGTGTCATGCATATTATATTTATTGTATAAACGTGTGTATATTTAAATGTGTATGCGTGCGCGTATGCGTTTATATGTATGTGCCGCACGTGTTTGTATGTTTGTGTGGCATGCCTTCCAGAATGTTCGGTGTAGGTCAGGTGACGTGTGTCTGCGCAGAACCAGCAAACACGCTTGTTGCATGTGTAAGAGACGTAAGAGACGTCGAGGGAGGAAATTCAGTTCTACGGAGCATCACTATGCTGATTCCGGTCGGAGTGATGGTTCCATTGGTGATGACTCGGCATCGAAAACGGATATGAAGGCGGCTAACTCAAAAGTGAATATGACCACTGAAAACGGAAATGGAAACGCTGTACCCAAGGAATGTGAGTCTAAAACATCATACGTAGGCCCAAACGGCTCTTACGTTGTGATCCGTTCCACCAATGATAATTTTTCGTTCAAGCGCATTGGTCCTTTCTGGCCATGTGCTCAACTGGAGTGCTATTTTGGCAAAAGTTAAATTTGAATGTCAGACGCCGTTCGATGAGTCTTTCATTGTGAGGACCAAAAACGAGAAGCAAACTCGTAGGCTGTTGAAATTGACCGAGTTCTGCCAGCAATCAGTAAGTGTCACCACTGACAACATCCGCAACTTATAGAAGGGTGTGATTTTCGCTCCCAAGCTGCGTGATCTCGCTGAAGATATTATATGTGAAGGGCTAAGTTCTGAGGGAGTGAGTGCGTCGCGTGACATCATTCTGCGACGGTCAGCGCAGACCCACGCCGCTTCTCATTCTTACGTTCAACACTGCCACCAGACCGACAGAACTATTCGCAGGCTATATAAAATATGACGTCAGAGTTTTTATTCAAAATCCGCTTAGGTGCTTCAAATGCCAGCGGTATGGTCACGGATCCCGCAACTGTCTCGGTGAGGCTTTGTGTGCACGGTGCGGCGAATGCGAACATTGTGAACATCCGTGTACCGCTTCCCGTCACTGTGTGAACTGTCGCAGTACAGAGCACTCAGCCGGCCATAGTGTGGCAAAGGGAAAAAAGATTTGTGCTATCCAGGCCAACCAGGGAATTTCTCTTATTGAGGCGAGGAAAAGGTACGAGAGGCAGTGTCCACAGACACAGCTCTCCCACGCAGTTGCGACCAGGACACCGGTCGAACGCGTCTCAGTTAGTGTGCAGACTGATCCCATTCCACAGCTGCCGCCACTGATGAAAGCCCAGCGTATGCAAACATCGACAACAAAACGATGCCAAACTCAATCCACTGAAACAGCACAAACACCACCAGTCCTTAAAAAGTTCAGTGCCACCACCAACAATATCGTGACCAAACCATCCACAAGTACCGCTACTTGTGTCCAGGACCACAGCTACAGTGGTCAGAAAAAAGCGGTGGCAAAGCGCACGTCACGCTGACCGTCTAAGTCGGCAACCCCCGACATCGACATCGTCGATGAGCCTCCTGATGACCCGGGGAGCACAGACATTGTCGATGCGCCCGCGGATGACCGGGTGAGTATCGCATCATAGTTTTTAATTTTTAACATATTTAAAAATGACGAACGAGTGCAATAATTCATTCATGCTGCAATGGAACTGTCGTGGACTCGTATCAAAATGGGCCGAGTGTGAACAATTATTTTACCATCGCTCACCCACTATCATCGCCCTTCAAGAAACGTGGCTCCTTCCTACTGATCAGTATGACCTCTCGTTGAGAGGATATTTGTTATATAGGGATAATTTTGCGGGTTCCGGACGGCGCAGAGGCGGTGCGGCGCTGTCAATCAGGAACTGATCCCTCAGAAAGCTCTGGCCATGCAGCACAGCGAGGAATTTCAAACAGTGACGTGTGCGATTATGATTAATCAGAGTTTCATAGATGTTGTTTGCTTATATTCACCGCCACAGGTTTCATCACATGCACTCGGTCGTCTTTTAAACAGTATGCTTTTTAGCACACATAACCGCGTTTTAATCGTTGGCGATTTTAACGCGCATAATACTTTATGGGGCAGCTGTTTAACGTCAGGTAAGGGGCGGGTGGTCGAGCGCTTTATGGCTTGCAACAATATAGCTTTAATGGATGATGGGTCCCCTACACATTATGATGTTTCCACTGGTAGTTCATCGACAATAGATTTGACACTCTGCTCACCTGAGATTGTGCACCGGTTCGGGTGGTCAGCAGACACTGACCCGAGGTCCTCTGACCATTACCCAGTGTATTTGTCATAACATCAGTGTGTTAGTCCGACACAGCGGATTCCTGGGTGGAATGTGAGACGGGCCAATTGGTTTTTATTCGGTCAATACTGCACTTGGGAACAGTGTGACGAGACTGAGGATGTACTGGATTCCCTCAACACTATAAACATGTGTCTCCACCGTGCTGCAACGTGATCGATGCCCTACAGACGGCGACCGCCCAAGAAACCCCCGGTGCCCTGGTTCACAGACGAATGCCGCCATGCGCTGGCTCGTCGGACAAGGGCATTGCGACAGCATAAAGGCCTCAACACGACACAATCCAGAATCATTTTTTGTAAGGAACGTACGCGCGCTAGGAAAACATTGAGAAACGCCAAAATTGTTTCCTGGCAAAACTTTTTGAATTCTTTTAATTCATCCACATCAATAGCTGTGATATGGCGTGGCATTAGGAGATTGAACGGGAAGCAAGTGCACAGACCGTCTCCTGTATTGTGTATTAACGTTGAGAGTGTGGCAGAGCCCGGAGAGATGACCATGTAGGCGCTGCACGTTTGCATATTTTACTTATTTGTTCACGTGTCATGGTAATTAATGTATTGTGTTGTTTTAAAGGTGCACTTTTTGTTTATGTTTATATGTGTGTTATGATGTTTTAATGTTATATTTATTATCGCTGTATAAACGCAAAAACATGCATGTCTATATTTGCAGCACGTGTGTTATTGTATGTCTATGTAATTGAGTGTGTTGTGCATTGCTTTAAATGTGCAATTGTTGTCTCGCGTCGCGTTCCCTGTAAAACTTCATTCTGTGCATTGCGCAAGTAGACCCATGCAGCGCGGATTTATGTTAGTATCAGACAACTTCCGGTGAGCGCGCTCATTGTCCGATACTGGCATAAATCCGAAATACACTTAGGCACGCGCATAGCGCTGTGAGGCACCGCTCATCGCTCGCTGTTAAGTGCCTCAAGATCTCGCCCTATTCGACTCGCTCATTTTTGCTGTTTGTATTCTCAACCCCTGTGTATCGTCGATCTGTGTGTGTCATCGACGACTATTTGTTTTGTTTGCGGACGGCGACAATATAGCGTTCGGGAAACCTCGCGTTTTCTGCTAATCGGCCAAATATCTCGAGCTGCTCTTTTAAGAGCATTTAATTAGCGAATCATTTACACCGCCTTTTTAAAGGCGAATTGTCAGTTGCGAATGCAACGCATTGTCCAGTCTTTTTAATAACTAAGCGAATTTAACGCAATAGACAGAGCGTTTCCGGTGTCGTTGGCAATCGCGGTTTGTCTACTTTGGCGTAGCAATGTCTATCAACACTGGTGACCCCGAGTTGAACACAGCCACTGCCACGCAGATCGCCAGCGCGCAATCGTCTCAGCCTTGCAGGCCAGCCACGACATTCAGACTGCCGACGTTTCTACCTGAAGACCCAGAAGTTTGGCTGGTCCAGGTCGAGTGTGCTTTCGATGTCGCCGGCATCGACAACGACGAAACGCGTCTCAAGTTGGTGGTCGCCAACTTTCCAGCACACATCGCCACACAGGTCCGTGATGTTTTGCGTGGGCCCAAATCGTTTTCCGCTCTCAGCACGGCCCTCCAGAAACGTCTGGCTCAATCACACGCCAGTCGCCTTGAAGCAATGCTTTCAAAGCAGCAGCTCGGCGACCGAAAACCAACGACTCTTCTGCGGCCTATGCGACACGAGCTGTTGATCGCCGGCAACGTACCTGCGGACTCAGGGCTGCTCAGGACACTATTTTCGCAGAGACTCCCACAGGCAGCACGAGCGGCCTTGTCCCTACTGCCTGCGACTACCCCTCTCGACGAGCTGGCCGGAGCTGCTGATTGGTACAGGGAAGCCAGCGGCATGAATACGCCACAACTAGCAGCCAATCATGTGCAGTCAGTGCCTCACGCTCAAGAGAGTACGGACAACGGTCGCAGCGATTTGTGCCAAGCTGTATCTTCGCTGATGGACACTGTCCAACAGCTCGAATTGACCAATAGGCGCCTTGAGTCCACACTGGCCGCGAGATCGGCAGAGCGCGAGCCGCGATTCGCCCCAAGGAGTGAGAGCCGCGCAAGATCGACAATACGCCGATCCGTTCGTCAGCAGTCGCCATCTCCACGACGAGGTCAGCCAGCACGAACACACTCACCTGCACAAACGTACGTCCAGCCACCATCAACTCTCTGCTGGTACCACGAGCAGTTTGGCGCGGCCGCGCGTCGCTGCAGACTACCTTGCTCTTGGTCTTTAAATTAGACAGCCCCCATCATGTAGCGCAATGCTTGGGTGGCTGCTCTACCGACGCGCCGCTGCTCTTTATTGGTGACAAGACCAGCGGACAAAAGTATCTTGTGGATACTGGCGCTCAAGTGAGTGTGGTACCACCGACGCCGCACCACAAGCAAGACCTGACACCGACGACACAGCGACTCACCGCCGCAAACGGATCCGAAATTCAAGTTTACGGCAAACAAAGCATCACCATCCGCTTTGAAAACAATGAAAAGATTCGATGGAATTTCGTAGTTGCTCAAGTCAACATGGCGATCATCGGAGCTGATTTTCTGCACGCGCACCACATCCTGATCGACTTGCGTAACAAGCGCCTGTTACACCGAGGCAAAGTTTGCACATCGGCAAGAACCTCGACGATTTGTTCAGTCGGCATTCCTGTTGCGACAATTTCGCGGTACGAGCAAATCATGCAGCGATTCAAGGCGGTGACAACAGCGCCGACTGGTCCCGTGGCGGTGAAACATGACGTAACTCACCACATTATCACGCACGGACCGCCGGTTTTCTGTCGCCCACGTCGCCTAGAGCTCGAAAAAGCCAGCATCGCCAAGCGTGAAATTGACAAGATGCTGAAACTCGGCATTTCGCGTCCATCAAACAGCGCGTGGGCATCAGCACTTCACTTAGCCCCGAAATCAAACGGTGATTTCAGACCATGCGGAGATTATCGCGCCTTAAATAACCGCACCGTGCCCGACCAATATCCGCTGCCGTACCTGCGAGATTTTCCCGCTAAGCTTCACGGCTGCAAAGTGTTCTCCAGTCTCGATCTGGTGAGAGCCTACCACCAGATTCCCGTCGAACGGGCCGATATCCCCAAAACAGCAATCACGACACCATTCGGCCTCTACGAGTATGTACGCATGCCTTTTGGCTTGAGGAACGCCGGGCAGACATTTCAGCGTTTTATGGACGATGTTCTGCGCGATATCGACGGCGTATTCTGCTATTTGGACGACTTGTTGCTCGCATCGAGTTGGCACGATCAGCACGAACGCCTGCTCACGACTGTCATGTCTCGTCTGGAGCAGTATGGTCTGGTGGTCAATGTTGACACGTGCGTCATTGGGGTCCCTCAATCCGAATACTGGGTCATCAAGTGACCGCCGATGGAGTTCTTCCCCTCGAGGACAAAGTGACCGCAATCCAGACAAAGTGACCGCAATCCAATCTGCCTCCAGCAAAACTCCTGCGCGAAACTGCTCCGGATCAAGAATCCCGGTTCTGCGTACGCGTATCACTCGTTCCGGTCGTGTTGTCCGCCCCCCAGTCCGTTTTTCTCCTTGAACTGGAGGGGGGCTCCTGTGGCGCCTGTGCAAATGTAGGTCAAAAACATTTGCCCATACACCACCAACACACACTCTACCAGCGCTTCAGCGGTATGCGTCCCGGAGGTGTATGTCCCCTGCACACAGACATACACCACGTACAAACACCAGCCAACGCGCACCAACCCGGTACAGTGTCGCGTCCCGGAGGTGTATGTCCCCTGCACACAGACATACACCACGTACAAACACCAGTCAGTGCGCACCAACCCTCTTCAGTGTCAGGGCCAACATCTGGTTCGCATCCGCCTGACCACATCCTCACCCAGGGATGCAGCAGCCATCGAGGGCAGCATCTGGTCCACAGCCGTGCGCCCAGACCATATGTGACCCAGAACACCAGGCGACAACATACGCACATACACACACATTCCCAATCACACACGCCAGCGACGTATAAAACTCCGACACACACACTCTTCCACAACCAGTCCACAGAACTCACCCTGTTGCTGGCTCGATCTGTTGTTCACCATTGCTTGTGTTTTGTTTCGCCACAGTAAGTAACCGCCTCTGAACTGTGATCTCTTGTGAATATATATCGTGTTGTCGTCCACCATTGTGTCGTTCGCCAGACCCAGGGGGGTTGCAACAACTTTTTGTTTATGTTTATATGTGTGTTATGATGTTTTAATGTTATATTTATTATCGCTGTATAAACGCAAAAACATGCATGTCTATATTTGCGGCACGTGTGTTATTGTATGTCTATGTAATTGAGTGTGTTGTACATTGCTTTATGTGTGCAATTGTTGTCTCGCGTCGCGTTCCCTGTAAAACATCATTCTGCGCATTGCGCAAGTAGACCCATGCAGCGCGGATTTATGTGAGTATCGGACTACTTCCGGTGATTGCGCTCATTGTCCAATACTGGCATAAATCCGAAATACACTTAGGCACGCGCATAGCGCTGTGAGGCACCGCTCATCGCTCGCTGTTAAGTGCCTCAAGATCTCGCCCTATTCGACACGCTAATTTTTGCTGTTTGTATTCTCAACCCGTGTGTATCGTCGATCTGTGTGTGTCATCGACGACTATTTGTATTGTTTGCGGACGGCGACAATATAGCGTTAGGGAAAACTCGCGTTTTCGGCTAATCGGCCAAATATATCGAGCTGCTCTTTTAAGAGCATTTTATTAGCGAATCATTTACACCGCCTTTTTAAAGGCGAATTGTCAGTTGCGAATTCAACGCATTGTCCAGTCTTTTTAAAGACTAAGCGAATTTAACGCAATAGACAGAGCGTTTCCGGTGTCGTTGGCAATCGCGGTTTGTCAACTTTGGCGTAGCAATGTCTATCAACAACCAATGCGCTGGCTCATCATTTTGAGGCCATCACATCGGTGGACAGCAGTAACACGTCCAAAGAACGTGTGGGGTCTTTTCACCCGCTGTCACCTGATGCTTTCATCACTGCTTACTCCTTACAATACAAAAATAGCTTTACTCATCTAGAACTTGCTAGTGCAATATCCAAGTCCGGGCGTACATCTGTGGGCACAGATAATCTCCATTATGAGTTTTAAAAGTATGCGCCGCCATCTTTTCTAAATCATGTTTTATCATTTTTCAATCTTGTTTGGACATCGGAGACGTTTCCTATATCATGGAAGGAGAGCACAATCACTCGCACCCTCAAACACGGCAAACCGAATTTTTCACCTGCATCATATAGGCGGATTACCCTGACGAGTTGTTTGGGGAAAACACTGGAGCGCATGGTGGCACACAGGCTGTCATATCTGGTGGAAACTCATAATTTATTGGTCGAGCACCAGAGCGCCTTCCGCCATGGTTGTGCTGCCATCGATTAGGTCGTGCGTTTAGAACATGCCATCAGAATGGGTTTCGGCAAGAAAGGGTGCACTCTCGTGGTGTACGTCGACCTGACAAACGCATATGACAGTTTCATCCCAGACATCCTCCTTCATAAATTGTATTATATGGGTTTCAGGGGACATTTGGCAGCCTATATAAAGAGGTTCATCTCAGGTACCAGGTGGTTTCGGGTGAGGTGTGGCAGTGTCCTATCAGATTGGCACTCGTCAACAAAGGGTCTGCCCCAGGGTAGCTGTTTGTCTCCACTTTCATTTAATATCATGCTAAATGACATGTTATATGAAGTTCCCACAGGTGTATCGTACTCCTTGTATGCGGATGACAGCGCCATTTGAATCAGTGGTAGCAACGTACGCACCATGAGCTCTCTTCTGCAGGCAACGCTGGACATGCTCTCATCCTGGGCTGGAAGAAATAGCCTCGAGTTCTCGGGTAGAAAGTCAGCCGCTGTGCTATATACGGTCGACAACTTCAGAACTGGTCCCGTACTCACAGTGGTAGGGGAACCAATGCCCTACACCGAGTCTCACAGGTTTCTAGGTGTCACGCTGGATAAGAGGCTCAATATGCAGCAGCATATACACCGGCTACGAGCACGATGCGCGAAGAGGCTCAATGTGATGCGAGTCATTGCGGGTACTCGTTACGCTGGCGGTAGCACATCTGTGCTGGAAAAAGGCCCTGGTATTACCCGTCATTGATTATGGTGTGCAGGTGTACTCCTCCGCAAAGTCCGTCGAGTCTGAACCAGTTGGAGACCATTCAAAACGAAGGTCTCCGATTGATCTCCGCTGCTTTCAGGTCATCACCAGTCGAGGCCATGCGCGCCTACATAGGCATCCCGGCACTGGATGTACGGAGAACAAAAGTCATGTTACGATATGCTTTAAAAAAATTATCCGCGCGAATAATTTTATTCGATCGATTTTAGATTTCAATGCCATTCCATCCAATCAGCACACCAAGAGACATTGTATACTGGCTTCTACTTTTTCGAGAAGGGTCTTAGCTAAGTCCGTTGAGATAGGCGTATCGGTGCCAAATGAGATGCAAATATGTTTGTCCCCTTTACCTGCACCGTGGGCAATGCGTACTCCTGTGACCAGATATCTATTCACAGAAAAATCCGAGTCAATAACTGATTACGAGGTTCAGGACCGGTTCGCAGAATTTTGCCATAACAACAGTGGGTACGTTCATATTTACATCGATGGATCCAAACGAGAGGACAAGGTGGGATGTGCCGTGGTGGTAAGGCACGGGCTTCGTGGGTACCAGTAAGTTTTCCGTTACCGCCTGTCTTCCTACGCCACGGCCTTCCATGCCGAAATGTACGCCATTTTACAGCCTTTGAATACGTCGAGAGTCATTATTATACCAAAGTTTTTGTCATTTCGGATTCCAAGTCGGGACTCCAGCATTTATCACATACCTCATCACCTGATTTTATTCACCATCGTATTTTATATATTTTTAGACACATTGTGAGAGATGGCAAAATTTGTGATTTTGTGTGGGTACCGGCTCACCGTGGCATTACCGGTAACGATGTGGCTGATGCCGAAGACAAACGTGTTCTGGGTGAGGACGAGGTACAGCCGTATCCTTTGAATAAGGTCCTAACAAATTTGTTAGTCGATGATCACATACGAGCGTTTGTTAGACTGGACTGGCAACATAAACGGTATCAATTCAAGCTGGGTGATGTTACTGGAGATATAGGCACTTGGTCAGCAGTTCATTCTTTTCCTCGAAAAGCGGAGGTCATACTGTTGTTGTTGTTGTTGTTGCTGTTGATGTTACGCGCTTCGGCCTAATTTTACCATTTCGCGCAGATACTGTCTTATGTCAGCACTGTCATATGTCTAGTCAACGTCGTATTCGGGCAACGAGGCTTGGGCAGGGAGCTGCCCAACGTAAAAATGATGCGACATTAAAGAATGAAAATAAAATGCGGGAACGTTCCCAAACGATATGATTTTAGAACAATAGTTCCACGTCTCTCGGAAGAAAAATATATACAATTATATTGCACTGTCCAGGCCGGATTCACGGAGAAACTCGAGCATGAATCTGTATATATCAGGGTTTTCTGAGCCCAGAATTGTGCTGAGGCTCGGGACCAGTTGTTGGCTCGCTAAATACTGTAGAAGTGAGCGGCGCTGCCGCCTATAACTCACTCAATGTATGAGGACATGCTCGACCGTGAGAGGGGAGCTACATTCTATACAAATTGGCGGAGGTAATTTATCAATCAGAAAACTATGTGTTAGTCTAGTGTGTCCAATTCTCAGCCGACCCAACAGTACCTCTTGTTTCGGGGCGATCGCTGCTGGCGCCGAGTGGGAACCCATCTGACCAATTACTCGTCCGAGGGCATATTGTGGTCTAAATTGGTTCCATCGTTCTCGGCAATGCATAAGCACTTGTTCGTCCACCAGCGAGTACACCACGCTCTTACTGAACGGATATGGCTGTATTTGTACCTCGTTCGATGTCATACTGATTAGACTTCGTCTCGGTCACTCCAGATTGCCTCACGGGTACATAATGGAACACACTTCTATTTTTGACTTATCGTTCCTCATTTTTTGAGTAGCGATAATTTAATAAAACTTTGCGATAAACGATAAACGATAAAAGGTTTGACCTCAGCGTTAAAAAAAAAACCAAAAAAAAAAACAAACATGTATTTGATATAGCGCCAAGTAGAGCAGAGGCGCGTAAAAGAGATAAACTGGTGCGAGCAATATAAAGGAGTATTAGCTCATAGATGGAAAATAAATGAGCCAGCAAAAATAACACACATGATAAAAAAGAGAAAAACGAGTATAAAACAGCAAAAGAAATATCTTACACAGTAACAAACATCACATCACACATCACATCATAGATTAACACTAGTAACCAAGAAAAACGAATGTAGAGAGAACAAGATTTAGTGCTGTCGGAATGGAGGAGTTAGAGGTGTGGGCAAAGATAGCAAAAAATTTTGCAGAGCAGAAGAGAATGAGGAGTATGATTTTTGCTTCAGGATATGAGGAGGAAGTTGATTGTAAAGACGGGGAGCAGAAAAGTAGAAAGACTTGGCTGACCAGTTTGACTCATGAAGAGCAGGAGGAGAAACAAGAGGTACAGGACGACGACTGGAAGGTCGCTCGCTACACTGTAGGAGGGTAAGTAAGTAGGAAGGGGGAGAAGGCAAGTGAAGAAGTTTATATACAAGACAGCAGAGCTTAAGATGGATCCTCGAAGGGACTGGCAGCCAGCCTAGTTGCCGAATATGTACAGAGGCTGGTGTCCTAGGTGGAAGACGCAAAACGAATCGACAGGAAAGGTTAATGATTGACTGAAGGGATCGAAGAGATTTTTGAGGTAGGTGAAAAAATAGAGAATTGCAATAGTCGAGACGGGAGAAGATATAGGAATTAACAAGAAGCAGTGCAGAGGATTCGTCGATGTGTCGGCGTATAGGGTAGAGTTGGCGCAAGATGAATCGACAGGATCGGGTAAGGTTTGAAAGATGTTTGGAGAAATCAAGTGAAGGATCAAAGACAATGCCCAAACTACGAATATGAGAGGAGAGGGACAAATGAAGACAGTTCGGAGATATCCTAGGAGGGTGAAATAAAATATACTCTGTCTTATCGGGATTCAAGAGGAGATCTCTGGAGGTCGCCCAGGCAGCAATGTTGGATAGAAGTTGGTCAATGAGATAACTGTTAGAGGACGAAAAAGGGAAATAAATTTGGATATCATCCGCATAAATGTGGAAAGATATAAGATAGGTGCGGAGTATCGGACAAAGAGAAGAAACATAAAGATTAAACAAAAGAGGACCGAGAAGAGAGCCTTGGGGAACACCCGAAATAATAGGAGAAGAAGATGAATATTCAGAGTTACAGCGTACCGAAAATGACCGATCAGCAAGATAGGATGACAATAGAGACAGCGCGGAGGAAGAAAGACCGGCATGCCGTAGATCCTGGCGGAGGATGGAGTGGTTCACAAGGTCAAAAGCGGAAGAAAAATCAAGCGAAATGAAAAGCACAGAATTACCCACGGAAAAAGAAGCAAGTATATCATTAAGCAGAGAGAGGAGCAGAGTTTCAGTTGAGTGCCCGGAAACGAAACCAGATTGACATGGATCTAGGGCCGAATATATGCAAGGACGGAGCTGAGGAAGAATGGCAGCCTCAAGAAGCTTGGAAGGAAGAGGAAGCAAAGAAATAGGTCTGAAATTGCTGGGGATGGAGGATTCAAGGGAAGGTTTTTTTAGAATAGGTGAGACAATGGCGTGTTTAGATGCTAGGAAATTACCATGAAGAAAAGAAGTATTTACAAGATGGGTAAGCACAGGAGCAAGCAGAAAGATGGAGTCAGAGAGAACACGAAAGTTGATTGGATCGGAGGGGCACCTGGATTTTTGTAGCTTAGTTAGAAGCTTGATTGCCATCGCAGGTGTGATAGGTGAGAAGGCATCGAGGGAAGTATTTGAGGACGAAAAAGTTAGAGGAAGGGAGGATGAAGGAAGCTTTGATCTGGCCAAGATAAGTTTATCGCAGAAAAAAGATGAAAAACATGACGCAGAAATAGAGCAAGGTGCCGATTTGGAAAAACCGGTGATAGATTTCAGGGTGTGCCACCTGGAGTCAGAGGAATTTGAGCGGGATGAAAGCTTATCTTTATAATATACAGATTTTGCAAGATCGAGAGAGGAAAGAAAAATATTGCGAGAGTTGCAAAAAGATAGCCAGTTGGACTCAGTGCGAAATCGGCGCCAACGTCGTTCATGGGCACGGGTCTCTGCACGTAAGTGGCGTAAGTCCGAATTTAACCACGGAAGTGGCGAGACAGAGGACTTTATCACGCGGCGGCGCAGTGGGAACAGAACCTCATTAATATCACACAAAGATTCATTTATGAAGTGTGAGATGGCTGAAGGGGGAATAAAATTGTAAATAGTGGGAGAGAGAGAAGAAGAAACGAGGAGAGAGAGATAGGAAGAGTCGAAGTTACTGTAATCACGTGCATAGTAGGTTTTTGGTGAGTGTGTAGAAGCCAGTTTGTGATGTTTTAAAGCAAATGAAATGAAGCTATGATCGGATGTGGTGGCATCAGGTGGGAAAGTAAGCAGACCGGGAAGAATTAAATTTGCGGATGAAGCTGTACAAATGAGAAGATCGAGAGTGTGGCCTGAAGTATGAGTAATACCCGAATTCATAACAGAAAGACCCCAAGATTCAAGTAAAGAAAGAAAATCAGAAGCATAGGGCTGTGATAGGGGACAGTCCACCCAGAAATTAAAGTCCCCAAGAATAATAAAATTATCGTAAAAATGTTGGAAAAAATACGAAATAAGGGTGTCAAAGTCAGAGATAAATTGAGAAGATGAGCCTGGGTTATTATGGCGGTAGACAAGCAGTAGGCCCAGCTTAGGCGACGCAGGCAGAAACAGAGAAGTAGCGATGTACTCAAATGACATTGATGTGAATGAAAGATCAGAAAGTAAGGAAATACCTAGAGAAGAATTAAAAATAACGCCGACACCGCCACCCGAAGTTTTAGAAGAATTTGAGGAGGAGCGACAGACATGCATTAGGTTGTAGGATGATGGGAGTTGGGCCAAAAACACTGGCACATCGCATTGAAGTAGCCATGTCTCAGTGAGAAACAGAATAGAAAGGTTGTGGCGAGACAAGAGATCAGAAATTAGTGAGGGTTTGTTGCGGGCTGAGCGAATGTTTTGTAGGCCAATAGAAATTGAAGGAACGGTGGAAAGAGAAGTGGAGGAAAGCGGAGGAGAAGAGAGAGTGGTAGACAATACAGTGGGAGGGATAAATGGCGGAGGACGGTCAGTTAGTCAAAACGCAGTGGAAGAGTTGCAGAGGGGAAAATTACTGGATGAGGGTGAGGAGAGAGGGGCGACAATGGTGCGCGCACGGAGCGATTCACGTACAGCGAGGAAAGAGGGGCAGGTCGATGAGAAAGAGGAGTGGTCACATGGACGCGAATGGCGGGAACAGTTTGCACATTTGACCCTATCGCGGTTTTGACAGGCCGACGATTGATGTGCGCCCGCACAGTAGCCACAAGTCACGGTGTTTTCTGCCGGACAGCGATCAGCACGGTGACCCAGGCCCGCACACCGACTGCAAGGCACAACCCAGAAGCGGTCGTACACCACACCACAGCGGAGGCCAACGAAGAGCCGATCACCGACAGACTTGATTGCACGTCGAACTTCCGGAGAAACCGCCAGCACTGCATGCGACAAACCCGTTTTTGCAGTGTAAATGAACATTACTTTGAGCTGCGAGGCAGGGGCGGACGAAACGATGGGGTTTTTTAGGCGTAGAGAGGATATCAATTTCTCGGGAGAAGTTGGAGGCACATTTGTCAGCGTAATCTTCGGTAGAAGTGAGGGAGAGCGCTGGTGGACACTCAGTCTTACGTCGTCCAAGCCGTCCTCAAGTTTTTTGGCGGCTTGATTCGCAGCGTCCTCCGTGTGGCAGGTGAGGACTACCCCGCCTGCCGACGTTGGTCGCGCCTGTGCCACCGGAACAGCGTCCAGTAGCTTTTCAACTGTGTCGGTCTTCACAGTGGCGTTGGTAGGCTTCAGGACGACGGCGTAGGAGTGACGGGGGACGGTCGAATATGAAGCAGATGTCTCAGAATGCGGAGCAGATGACGGTGACTTCTGGGATGACTTCATCTCATTCAAGAGGTCGGACTTCAGCTGAGCCAGATGACATTCCAGGGAGGAAGAAAGCTTGTCAATCGACACCTTGCTTTGGTCGCGCTTGGTCGCCGCGTAATCACTCACGCAGCTCGGGCAGAGCCAAAACAACTTGTGCTTCTTGACGGCCGTGTGTGCCGCTGAAGAAAGAGCGGCACAACAGGGGTGGAAAGTGCGCTGGCATCCTGCACAATAGATGCGCGCGCCAGAGTTTACACTCTCACCACAGGTACACGGCTGCACAATAGCAGAGGGCTTGGTCGACATGACACAAACACTGAACGTAAGCCAGAAATGGAAAACAAGGATCAACACCAGGGAAGAAACACAAAAGCACGTCCACTCACGTCGACCACTGGCACAAGACTGAAACTATCGTTTATCGCTATCGTTTATCGCTAGACTATCGTTATAGACTATCGTTTATCGCTAATTCTTATCGCTCGCGGCAACCACTGGTTAAATATAATATGTAGTTTTTAAACAAAGATGTAGTATCCTTGTTCATGTGTTTTTCGTGTACTTTAGAGGTTGATATATTTTTGCCCTACTAAATTGTTGACAAATATAAGAAATATTTATCATCCTGTATTCGGCAAAAATTGCATGGACATTTTTCACATTAAATATACCATCATGGAAGCCCACCATATAACATGTAATATAAAATATTTAAATATTCTAGCAAAAACTATATTGACAAATCAAGTTCTGCGAAGACAAGTGCTGTGTAAACCAACAACAACATAAAAGCTCCCGAGTAGCTCAGTGGTTAGGCGCTGAACCAATGCCACCTAGATACTGTATCTAGGTGGCGTTGGCTGAACTCTCGTGTCAGAGGTTCGCGGTTCGAATCCTGGCCCGGTGTGACGGCCCAAGATGCGACATGGCCCAAGATGCGACAGCGACGCTTACGACGCGTTTAAGGCATTCAATGCCTTCACCGAATATTTATTCCTTCACTGAAACTTGTAGGGTCTGTTATTATCTGTTATGAAATTGCATTTGTTGTTTGAATAGTCTCTTGCTGTCATATTCTGAGTTCACATTGATTTAATACGTCTTATTGGGGCCTTTATTTACTTAAATGTTTATTCTGGTGTCTTATTTTCCTTGCAGTGGAAGTTGTAAGGACCCATTCCATTGTTTGTTGTGTTTTGTTGTGGGAATGGTTTTGATAGCTGTTTGGTTTGTTAATACCGCAGGTGCTTGATTGGCTAAACTGATGAGCGCACGTTTATTTTCTGCTGCCTGTTGTTTTCGGCAATCTTTTAGCTTTCTCTTGTGTGCTTGTTCTGGTGTTGATATTTCTGTATATTGTGTGTGTATACGTGTTTGCTACATTGGATTCATTCTATTTATTCTTGCCGTTGATTATTTGTGCTCGCATATGTGGTTATATGCGCTAAACGAAATATATTATTGCTTGATTGGTCTTGTTGCTTAGTACACGAGTTAAACTGTTTTCCCTGGTGGTGGGCTTTATGTTGGTCAAACGGTGACGTGATTGATACGAGTGCCGAGAAAGTATTTCTGTGCTGGCGGTGACTGCGAAAACCCGTGTGGCGGCCGGACCTGCGGTGTGCCAGCCGGAGCCGTGAGGCTTTGCCCCCGCAAAATTACACGCGAACATAGCCTTCTCTACTGATGTGTTTAAATGCGTATGGTCAACAATCTATATATGGTCAATATGTGGATAAAGTAGGCTACGCACACTAAAAACTATTGAAGTTCTTTTAATTTAAAATCACTACTCTGGGGGATGTGAAGGTATATTTACAATCATCGCTGCCCTCTTCAATAATCAAACATCAGATTCTCCAGTGGGTGTCCAAGTTCAAACTGCATGGTTAGTATAACACGTGTTCAGCATCAACCAATCTTATTCTACTCAGATTCGTGTTGAACACAATAAGTGTGTGTGTGTGTGTATGCTCGAATTTCGTCCATGAGAAGCAGGTCACAGCGAGCAGCGTGGCAGCTATGAGACCCCGCCTCTGAGCGGATAATACTTTCCATAGTGAAGGGGAACCTGTAGTCATTGTGGACATGGACATCTGCATTCCACTCCATTCCACTCCATCTGCATTCCACTGCTTATCTTTATAATATACAGATTTTGCAAGATCGAGAGAGGAAAGAAAAATATTGCGAGAGTTGCAAAAAGATAGCCAGTTGGACTCAGTGCGAAATCGGCGCCAACGTCGTTCATGGGCACGGGTCTCTGCACGTAAGTGGCGTAAGTCCGAATTTAACCACGGAAGTGGCGAGACAGAGGACTTTATCACGCGGCGGCGCAGTGGGAACAGAACCTCATTAATATCACACAAAGATTCATTTATGAAGTGTGAGATGGCTGAAGGGGGAATAAAATTGTAAATAGTGGGAGAGAGAGAAGAAGAAACGAGGAGAGAGAGATAGGAAGAGTCGAAGTTACTGTAATCACGTGCATAGTAGGTTTTTGGTGAGTGTGTAGAAGCCAGTTTGTGATGTTTTAAAGCAAATGAAATGAAGCTATGATCGGATGTGGTGGCATCAGGTGGGAAAGTAAGCAGACCGGGAAGAATTAAATTTGCGGATGAAGCTGTACAAATGAGAAGATCGAGAGTGTGGCCTGAAGTATGAGTAATACCCGAATTCATAACAGAAAGACCCCAAGATTCAAGTAAAGAAAGAAAATCAGAAGCATAGGGCTGTGATAGGGGACAGTCCACCCAGAAATTAAAGTCCCCAAGAATAATAAAATTATCGTAAAAATGTTGGAAAAAATACGAAATAAGGGTGTCAAAGTCAGAGATAAATTGAGAAGATGAGCCTGGGTTATTATGGCGGTAGACAAGCAGTAGGCCCAGCTTAGGCGACGCAGGCAGAAACAGAGAAGTAGCGATGTACTCAAATGACATTGATGTGAATGAAAGATCAGAAAGTAAGGAAATACCTAGAGAAGAATTAAAAATAACGCCGACACCGCCACCCGAAGTTTTAGAAGAATTTGAGGAGGAGCGACAGACATGCATTAGGTTGTAGGATGATGGGAGTTGGGCCAAAAACACTGGCACATCGCATTGAAGTAGCCATGTCTCAGTGAGAAACAGAATAGAAAGGTTGTGGCGAGACAAGAGATCAGAAATTAGTGAGGGTTTGTTGCGGGCTGAGCGAATGTTTTGTAGGCCAATAGAAATTGAAGGAACGGTGGAAAGAGAAGTGGAGGAAAGCGGAGGAGAAGAGAGAGTGGTAGACAATACAGTGGGAGGGATAAATGGCGGAGGACGGTCAGTTAGTCAAAACGCAGTGGAAGAGTTGCAGAGGGGAAAATTACTGGATGAGGGTGAGGAGAGAGGGGCGACAATGGTGCGCGCACGGAGCGATTCACGTACAGCGAGGAAAGAGGGGCAGGTCGATGAGAAAGAGGAGTGGTCACATGGACGCGAATGGCGGGAACAGTTTGCACATTTGACCCTATCGCGGTTTTGACAGGCCGACGATTGATGTGCGCCCGCACAGTAGCCACAAGTCACGGTGTTTTCTGCCGGACAGCGATCAGCACGGTGACCCAGGCCCGCACACCGACTGCAAGGCACAACCCAGAAGCGGTCGTACACCACACCACAGCGGAGGCCAACGAAGAGCCGATCACCGACAGACTTGATTGCACGTCGAACTTCCGGAGAAACCGCCAGCACTGCATGCGACAAACCCGTTTTTGCAGTGTAAATGAACATTACTTTGAGCTGCGAGGCAGGGGCGGACGAAACGATGGGTTTTTTTAGGCGTAGAGAGGATATCAATTTCTCGGGAGAAGTTGGAGGCACATTTGTCAGCGTAATCTTCGGTAGAAGTGAGGGAGAGCGCTGGTGGACACTCAGTCTTACGTCGTCCAAGCCGTCCTCAAGTTTTTTGGCGGCTTGATTCGCAGCGTCCTCCGTGTGGCAGGTGAGGACTACCCCGCCTGCCGACGTTGGTCGCGCCTGTGCCACCGGAACAGCGTCCAGTAGCTTTTCAACTGTGTCGGTCTTCACAGTGGCGTTGGTAGGCTTCAGGACGACGGCGTAGGAGTGACGGGGGACGGTCGAATATGAAGCAGATGTCTCAGAATGCGGAGCAGATGACGGTGACTTCTGGGATGACTTCATCTCATTCAAGAGGTCGGACTTCAGCTGAGCCAGATGACATTCCAGGGAGGAAGAAAGCTTGTCAATCGACACCTTGCTTTGGTCGCGCTTGGTCGCCGCGTACTCACGCAGCTCGGGCAGAGCCAAAACAACTTGTGCTTCTTGACGGCCGTGTGTGCCGCTGAAGAAAGAGCGGCACAACAGGGGTGGAAAGTGCGCTGGCATCCTGCACAATAGATGCGCGCGCCAGAGTTTACACTCTCACCACAGGTACACGGCTGCACAATAGCAGAGGGCTTGGTCGACATGACACAAACACTGAACGTAAGCCAGAAATGGAAAACAAGGATCAACACCAGGGAAGAAACACAAAAGCACGTCCACTCACGTCGACCACTGGCACAAGACTGAAACTATCGTTTATCGCTATCGTTTATCGCTAGACTATCGTTATAGACTATCGTTTATCGCTAATTCTTATCGCTCGCGGCAACCACTGGTTAAATATAATATGTAGTTTTTAAACAAAGATGTAGTATCCTTGTTCATGTGTTTTTCGTGTACTTTAGAGGTTGATATATTTTTGCCCTACTAAATTGTTGACAAATATAAGAAATATTTATCATCCTGTATTCGGCAAAAATTGCATGGACATTTTTCACATTAAATATACCATCATGGAAGCCCACCATATAACATGTAATATAAAATATTTAAATATTCTAGCAAAAACTATATTGACAAATCAAGTTCTGCGAAGACAAGTGCTGTGTAAACCAACAACAACATAAAAGCTCCCGAGTAGCTCAGTGGTTAGGCGCTGAACTCTCGTGTCAGAGGTTCGCGGTTCGAATCCTGGCCCGGTGTGACGGCCCAAGATGCGACATGGCCCAAGATGCGACAGCGACGCTTACGACGCGTTTAAGGCATTCAATGCCTTCACCGAATATTTATTCCTTCACTGAAACTTGTAGGGTCTGTTATTATCTGTTATGAAATTGCATTTGTTGTTTGAATAGTCTCTTGCTGTCATATTCTGAGTTCACATTGATTTAATACGTCTTATTGGGGCCTTTATTTACTTAAATGTTTATTCTGGTGTCTTATTTTCCTTGCAGTGGAAGTTGTAAGGACCCATTCCATTGTTTGTTGTGTTTTGTTGTGGGAATGGTTTTGATAGCTGTTTGGTTTGTTAATACCGCAGGTGCTTGATTGGCTAAACTGATGAGCGCACGTTTATTTTCTGCTGCCTGTTGTTTTCGGCAATCTTTTAGCTTTCTCTTGTGTGCTTGTTCTGGTGTTGATATTTCTGTATATTGTGTGTGTATACGTGTTTGCTACATTGGATTCATTCTATTTATTCTTGCCGTTGATTATTTGTGCTCGCATATGTGGTTATATGCGCTAAACGAAATATATTATTGCTTGATTGGTCTTGTTGCTTAGTACACGAGTTAAACTGTTTTCCCTGGTGGTGGGCTTTATGTTGGTCAAACGGTGACGTGATTGATACGAGTGCCGAGAAAGTATTTCTGTGCTGGCGGTGACTGCGAAAACCCGTGTGGCGGCCGGACCTGCGGTGTGCCAGCCGGAGCCGTGAGGCTTTGCCCCCGCAAAATTACACGCGAACATAGCCTTCTCTACTGATGTGTTTAAATGCGTATGGTCAACAATCTATATATGGTCAATATGTGGATAAAGTAGGCTACGCACACTAAAAACTATTGAAGTTCTTTTAATTTAAAATCACTACTCTGGGGGATGTGAAGGTATATTTACAATCATCGCTGCCCTCTTCAATAATCAAACATCAGATTCTCCAGTGGGTGTCCAAGTTCAAACTGCATGGTTAGTATAACACGTGTTCAGCATCAACCAATCTTATTCTACTCAGATTCGTGTTGAACACAATAAGTGTGTGTGTGTGTGTATGCTCGAATTTCGTCCATGAGAAGCAGGTCACAGCGAGCAGCGTGGCAGCTATGAGACCCCGCCTCTGAGCGGATAATACTTTCCATAGTGAAGGGGAACCTGTAGTCATTGTGGACATGGACATCTGCATTCCACTCTGCTAGCCCCGTGGCAGAACAAGATTTGATTTAGTAAGAAATGGTGATGCTTTGATTGTAAGGCGAGCTGTAAATCAGCCATGCATTGTCAGAAAACAGTCACTCAAGAGACACTTCGACAGTCAACAATAAACAAAAAATGGGCTGATAACATAAGAGATACTCGGGGTATATGTGGACAGCCAACTATTATGGAGCGTACAAGTCGCCCAAGTTGTTCGCCGCTGCAAGGCAATCATAATAGCACTGCTGGAATTTCGTCGTACCCTCACCCCGGACATCACCAGTAGAATTATTGAGGCACATGTATTCCCACGGCTTCGATACTGCTTGCCGGTGTGGGGAGGCTGCGGCAAGACGCTGCATCATAAACTAAACAGTGTTTTTCGCTTTGCAGCCAGAGCGGTTGATTGTCTCCATCAGTTCGATCATGTCTCACCGACTTTGAGGCGACAAAATTGGCCTACCAGCGAACACATGCTAGCTACCCGCGATCTGAAGGCCGTAAATCGCGCGCTACACGAGCCACTAGCGTCGCGCATCCTTGCCGATATGTTCACCTTTCGCAACTCGGTCTCGTGCAAGTCCACAAGAGCAACGAATCGGGGGAGTCTGGAAATACCGCGAAACAGACTTGAGCGCACATCATCGCTTTTCCGCACAAGAGCAGCAAAAACCTATAACAAACAGCTTTAATTTCGTCACAATATCCAGTCACTCCAAACTATTACGGTCTCTTGTTTGTTAGCTAGACTAGTCTTACATGCAAGCTGTTGTTTTATTGTATAGTTTTCGATAATTATTTTATTTTTATTTTTTTATAACAAATTTTCAATAGATTTTATCTGTATAACTATAAAACGATGATGCCAAATTCTTTATAACTTATGCCATTTTTTACACGTGATTTCGACCATGTACACAAATGTAAATGTTTGCACGAAAAACCAGATGTGGATTGCAAATATATTGTTTGAATTGAAATAAGAGATAAAAACGAAAACAGATGGAGCATGAAATGAACACATGTGGAGAACATGCTCGAAACGAAATTCCCAAGAAACTCATGTTTGGGGCCTACAATACGACTACACCACAAACACAGTAATGCAAGGTTCCTCAAAAGTTATATTCCTAAAAAATTACTCACTAAAAATAACATTGTACACAAAGATAAATAGCACCTAGATAATAGCTCAACATCTGCAGCTATTTTCCTGAACAGAGACCATTCCCACAACAAAACAACAATGGAATTGGTCCTTACAACTTCCACTGCAACGAAAATAAGACACCAGAGTAAATAAATAAATAAGCACTCAAGTGAATAAAGGCCCCAATAAGACGTATTAAATCAATGTGAACTCAGAATATGACAGCAAGAGACTATTCAAACAACAAATGCAATTTCATAACAGATCATAACAGACCCTACAAGTTTCAGTGAAGGAATAAATATTCGGTGAAGGCATTGAATGCCTTAAACGCGTCGTAAGCGTCGCTGTCGCATCTTGGGCCATGTCGCATCTTGGGCCGTCACACCGTCACACCGGGTTCGTTCATCAACCACGCTACTGGGAGTCACTACTGTAGATGGGCACACAATGGGGCGCGCCATATAGTCTAAACTGGCTGGTGCGCGCTTAAAACACCAATAACAACAACATAAACCAACAACAACAACGTAAACCTGAATATATTTATGTTGCTGTAGTATATCTCCTCATATGTAGCTACGGCGTGAAATGGTCGGTTCGGCCGAAACGCTTTAACGACAACAACAACAATAACATATGTAGCTGATTTACATGTTATTCATTGTCATCGTATCTATGCGAGTTTTTAACAGCGGCTTGTTGTTCTTGGAATATGGCCGGATATAGTTCATCGATACCTGGTTTGGTCTGCGCTGAATTTATAAATGTAGATGTGTAGGTATTATTCAATAATATACACCACATTTATTTCAATTCCAGCCGTCAGTTAACGATTTGTAGCCTCACACTGATTGTAGGTGTTGGGCGTTTTTCTATAGAGGAAACACGGTCATGAAGTTGTGTTTCCCCTCTTACTGGCTGTCATTGTTTCACATTTGGTTGTAGGGGATTTTGTATAAACGCTTCATACTGATTGTTCATCGTATCTTCCGTATGAAAACGTTTGTTTTCATGTGAATTTTTTGGGTTAGTCTGAATTTCAATGTTTGAGTTAATGTGTGTCATTTTGGCAATGCTCAAACTTACCCTATCAAAAATCAAGAATGCATTCTAGCTTCGTCTAGGATGATGACTTCTTTACATGCTTACATCTTTACGTCTTTACATGCTTTACATTGCATGAGTATAATAACTGACCGTGTATTGAATGTTACAAATGTTTTCTGCACTTTTTATTGGTTCCTTCATCATATTTGCCTCAATCGGTTTGTGTGCCATATGACTTGTCTTACACCGTATCATCTCCGGGTGTAGGTGTGCTTACCTTTTGAGCTGTGAACTTCAATATGGACGAGTCTCTGCCGAATGAATTTGACGCCATTGTCGTGGGAACAGGTGATATTTCATTGACTACTTTTTTCATTGATTCTTTATGTGCTGTAAATGATTTATGGTTGTTTTTGTGTATTTTTGTGTGAATTTAAGCGTGTTTTTTTATGTATATCACTATTGTTTCTTATACATATATGTAATTAATATAATATCGATATCTTTCTGATCGATATTGCGCTCTAATGCATATGTGAAATCGATCTTTTGTTTGGTCGACTACTGCAACTCACTCCACTTCAGCTGTCCTAATTATTCTTTAAAAATTCTTCAGCGCGTAATGAATCAGTCCTGTCGTTTTGTTTTGCATCCTATCTTCTGTCGCCATACTTCTCCTTTTCTGTTTCAATTCCGTTGGCTTCCTATTAAATCGCGCATTCACTTCAAAATCTGCTGCATAATATTCAAACTCTTACATGCTCCTAATCAACCTTTATATCTTTCTGATCTGCTCTATCCCTCTTCTAATCCCACTTCCCGTCATTCTGCTCCTCTATGCTGTCCTCGCGCCCTCAATGAATCTGCCTGGTCTTCTAAATCGTTCTGGTTCTACGGTCCTCGATTATATAACTCGCTCCCTTCTCATATCACCTCCTCGCTCACGTATCGATCTTTTACCTCTTCTCTACGTAAACATCTTGTCGAAATTTCCTTTGATCCCGTGACTCATTCCTTGACTCCTTTTGCCTCTCTCTGATATGTGTGTGAGCGGGAATGCATGTATGTTTGTGTTTATTTATGTTTTAGTCTAATTATGTTCATTGTACTCTGTTATTGTGTTCTTCAATCACTCTTCAATGTGTTCTTCTCATTGTGTAAATGTGTTCATTGTGTTATTTGAATCGTGTTATATTTATTCATTCATGTGTTCTTTTTATTGTTTCTGTAATAACTGTTTAGCTTTGTCCGCTTGTACATACTGTTTAGCTGCTGCGCGCCCGTGTATGACAGGCGCTATAACAAATACATTGAATTGAATTGAATTGAATTCTCATTGTGTAAATGTGTTGCTTGTGTTATTTGAATTGTGTTATATTTATTCATTCATGTGTTCTTTTTATTGTTTCTGTAATAACTGTTTAGCTTTGTCCGCTTGTTCATACCGTTTAGCTGCCGCGCGCCCGTGTATGACAGGCGCTATAACAAATACACTGAACTGAACTGAACTGGTCTCTGGTTTACTATGGTTATGTAAATCAGAGACCAAAGTGCTGAAAGTGACCAAAGCGAAATACCACTTCTGATCCTGTTGGTCTACGTTCTGGTGTTCCTCAGGGTTCTGTTCTTGGTCCCTTATTCTATATGTGTATTTAATGTCCTTTCTTCAGCATTTCATTACTTTCATGATCTACGCTGATGATATACAATTCCTTCTTCGAGTTCCTCTTGATCAATAATGGTTTCTCTCAGACTTACTCCCTGAAATTTCCTCGTGGGCTTGTAACGATGGTTGTTTTCGTCGTTCGGCTGATCGTGATAGTCTTCTAGTTCCTCTTGATGTGTTCCGCGATAACTTTTATAAATGATAACCCAGTTGAATTTCTGTAGTATATGTTCAGCAACAAGTTCTCTCATCTTGTTATGTTTAGTGTATATTGTTCTATCTATTATGGTTTCTGTTAGTCAGTTACATCTTGACTGCCCTATCGGCAGTGAGTCCCTCTTATTAGAGCAACACAGGTATGTATACCACGACCACAGGTTATCGGCTCAATGCACCACAATACATCTAACCGGGCATATTACTTGTCCGTGCAAGCTAGATGCGAGCTATTTTAAACATTATTCTGGCAGTACACACGCGTATAACAATGAGCTGCTGAACCAAGTCACACACACAAAAACAGGCAATTGACTGTCAGACCTTTAACTGACTGTCGGACCATTGTACGCCTAGTCAAACGGAAACATCCCATACGCGGTGCATTACAGACGCGGCCCTACCACATAGGTTATTATACAAACATCTGGGCGAACATACCGAAAAACAGAGATAAAACTGAAAACTAAGTAAACTGATAGTGAGAAAATTGGTCTGATTATAACTTTGCTATAGGGCTACATCTCGTCAACTACAGTCGGTCATCCTAATAGCGGACTCGAAGGGACCGAGGAAAATCCCGCTATTTGGAGGTTTCCGCTATTTGGAGGTTTCCGCTATATGGGGGTATGCTCTGAAGCAATGCTAATAAGCCTTATTTACTGTGAATCGTCCATTTTTCACATAAGATCCGTTGTCTGGTCAGGCTTCGCCCTGTTACTGGTAACCGTGTAATTCCAATACAACCAGATTCATGGTCGAGTCGTCGGCGTCTAAACCGGCTCCCCCACTGTTCTTCAGTGAGGAGGGTAGCTAGACACCCGACAGGAAAAAACACAAAACCTGTTTCAAGGGCGGATGAGCTATCTGATAGCCAACGGCCATCTAGCATGTTCCAGTTTGCAATAATGTGTTTTCATTTTTATATTTGTGCCTACTCCCTGCTCGCTGTGATGTTCCTGTCAGTTGTCTTTTCTCGCGCCTGTGTATAAATATGTGCGCTATATTAAATATATGTTGTTGTTGTTGTTGTTGTTGTTGCTGTTCCTCAGGTTGTCTGGCCGAGCAACCTCGAGCTCCTGAGGAAAGACACGGCACCGACCGGGTTGTTCCACAGGTCTCTGATGGATGTAATTTTGTGTTGGCGTCTGAGTTGTGTGTGTGCTGTGCAGTGTTGCATGATGTGTGTGATGGTGTGTGGTGCTGAGTTGCAATCTGGACAGGTGTCATCGATTGAGTCATTCAACCTTTTCTGATATGACAGAAGGGCAGGATGATGACCGCATCTCAACCTGGCCAGATGCACCTTGGTTTCGCGTGTGAGTGTGTTTTCTGATTTGTGTATGTCAGGTGGGTGTCTTTGTAGGAGTGTATTGTGTTTTAGTGAGTGTATGGCTTTCCGTGCGATCTCTGTGTGTATGTGTTTCTTGATTGATGTGCGTGGGGGAGCTGGTGGAAGTGATGTGAAAATTTGTCTGTGGTAAAGTGTGCTTGGTGTTGTTTTTATGTTTCTGTCTGTGTTGTCTTGTGTTGTGAGGTGATGTAGAGGATGTGCTGTGTTGGTGACTGCTGCTGCGAGTGTTTGTGTGCCTCTCATGTCTAGGTGGTGTGTCTAGGTGGTGTAGTTTGAGTATTTTGGTTTCGTGATGAAGGTGGTCTGCTGGTGTGGTGGCTGTGCATCCTGTGATTGTTCTGAGTGCGGTGTTTTGGAGTGTTTGAAGTGTGTTTGTGTGGCGTGTTGCGAGATTGCTAGCCCATGCGGGGCTAGCATATTCTATGACGGGTCGGATGTACTGTTTGTATATGGTGGTTGTGGTGTCTTTGTTGTGTCCGAAAGTTGTGTGAGAGAGTGCTTTCAGTGTGTTGAGGCGTGGAGTGACCTTGGTTTTAATGTTGGTGATGTGCTGTTTGAATGAGAGTTGTGTGTCGTATGTGACGCCTAGTATTTTTGGTGTGTGCGTGTGTGGGATGATCGCGTTGTTGATGGTGATTTGTGGTGTGTAGTTGTGTTCGGATGTCCAGTTGGTGATGAGTGTGGTTGTGGATTTGGCAGGTGCAATGTTCAGTTGGTTTGTGCTGAACCATTGTTGTAGTGTGTTGATGTAAGGTTGTAGTGTGTGCACTGCTGTGTCGGCGTGTCTGTGTGTGCTTGTGATTGTGATGTCGTCTGCATATGATGATATCTGTATGGATGGAGTGTTGGGTGCTGGCATGTCATGTAGGTATAGGTTGAATAGTGTTGGTGCTAAAACGGAGCCCTGAGGGACTCCGTTTGTTATGTTGCGTGTGTGAGATGATTGTCCATTGTACCTCACATGGGCGCATCTGCCAGCGAGGTAGTTGGCCAACCATCTCTTAGTGTTATTGTGAAGTGTGGTGTCTATTATTTTGTTTGTGAGATTGTGTCGTGGAACTCTGTCGAATGCTTTGCTGATGTCTAGTGTTATGAGTAGTGTTCTGTGTGGTGGTTTTGTTGTGTTTATGTTACCCATCATGGTCTGTGTGAGTTTTGTGAGCAGTGTGGTTGTGGAGTGCAGTGATCTGAAGCCGTGTTGTGATTGTGATAGTGGGATTTGTGGTGTGATGAGTTTGAGTATGAGGCGTTCTGTGATTTTTGATGGTGTGCAGAGCAGTGTGATTGGACGATGTGAAGAAGGAAGCGTGGGGTCTGTGCCTTGTTTGTGTAGTGTGATGATGATGCCCGTTTTCCAGATGTGAGGTATTGTGTTGTGTGAGAAGCTGTAGTTGGATATGTTGGTGAGTGTCTGTATGCCTTGTGGACCAAGATGTTTTAGATGGATGTTACTTATTCCATCTGGACCACAGGCTGATGATTGTTTGATGTTGTGTATGATGTGTCGTGTCTGCGCATGTGTGAATGGTGTGTATAGTGGATCTGTGCTGAATGTGTGTTTACGTCTGATGATTGTCCTGTCTTTTTGTGTAGGAGTGATGTGGCTGATGTGTGAGTAGTGGTTAATGAGTGTGTTTGCTTGTTGTTTATTTGATGGTACAGATGATGTGTCGGTCGTGATGGCTGCGTGTGTGCGTGTTATATTGCTGTTTGAGAGTGTGATGCTTTTCAGTGTGTTGTATAGTTTTGTGGTGTTTGATCTGTGATCTAGTGTTTTTATGTAGTTGTGCCAGTTCAGTGATTTTTGTTCATGTATCTTGGTGTTGATTGTGGTGTTGAGTGCGTGTATTTGTTCGGATGTATTGTGTGAGTGTGGTGTCGGAGAGTGTTTCAGTGTGTCGCGTTGTTTGATGAGTGTGTGTATTTCTTGTGTAAAGTTTGGGTTGTGGTGTTTTCGGTGTCCTTTTGGGATGTGTTGTTTGTCTGCCTTGTGTATGATGCTGTTAAATGTTTGGACTGTTTTGTTTATGTCTGTGATGTCTGTTGTGTTGAGTTGTGTAAATGCTAGTTCCGTGTCGTGTGTGAATTGTGACCAATTGGCTTTTGTGTAATTTGTGTAAGTGCGTCTGGGTGTGTTTGGTGCAGTTCTGATTTTGGTGGTGATGACGATTGGAAGGTGGTCTGAGCCAAGCTCTTTGACCACCTTCCAAGTGGTTGTGTGAGTGAGATCCGGTGTGCAAAATGTGATGTCAGGTGATGTCGAATGATAGTGTGCCTGATGTGTGGTGTGAGTGTGTTGGTGAGTGTTGTTGAGAATGTAGAGGTGTTCTGTTTGTTGTAGTATGTCTGTGCCTCTGTTGGTGAGTGGATTGTGTGTGTACCAGGCAGGATCTTTGGCGTTGAAGTCACCGCCCAGTATTGTGTTAGGTGTGTTTGTGAGGTTGCGTATATCTGGTGTGTAGTTGCGAGGTACTGTTGGTGAAGTTTGTGGTGGAATGTATACGTTGATGATTGAAATGTGTGAATGTGAGCCAGTGCGTATTTGTATCGATTGTTGTTCTGTTGTGGTGTCGTTTGGTGGTAGTAGTGTTTGTGTCTGTGTGCTGGTGTTTGTGTAGTTGATAGTACTGTGTATGAGTGTGATGAGGCCTCCGCCTCGACCGCTAGTGCGGTCCTGGCGGATGGTGGTATAGTTGTGAAAGGTGGGTGTTCTGTGGTGCTGTTGCAATTTTGTTTCCTGTATGAGTGCTATGTGAATGGAGTGTCGTGTGAGGAAGTGTGTTAATTCGTGTTTTTTTGTGTTGATGCCGTCGATGTTGAGCTGTAGAATGTTGATGTTGTGTGTGCGGTGTAAGTTGGTGTTTGTGCGAGTGAGAGTGTTGTTGAGATGTTGAGTTGTTGATGGAGGTGGTGGTGGTGGTGAGTGTGATGATGATGGCAGAACTGATGGTGATGATAGTGAGGATGGTGCTGATGGTGATAGTGATGCTTGTGAGGAGGACGAAGTTGTTGGTGAGTGTGAGGATGAACGAGTTGCATGTAAAGATGGGAATGATGGTGATGTCGGTGGTGCTGATGGCCGCGATGATGATGTCGATGGTGATGAGACAGGGGTGACTGATGTTGATGGTGAATGTGCTAGTGTCGGTGTACGTGCAGGTGTTGTTGAGTTTGGAGTGCATGATGAGCAGGTGAATGAGCTCGTGTATTGTGTGATGTTGTGAAGTGATGTGCATGTGGTGTGGCACCAGTTCAGGCAGGAGTTGCACTGAACTGAGCCTTTTGTGTGTCGGCGTGTAGTGAGTGGCTGTGTACATATGTGGCAGGTGTATGTGTGTCTCGGGCCTGGATGTGGTTCTACGTCTCCTGCGAGTATGAGCATACGAGAAATGATCGCGAGCGGATCATATCTCGACGCCCCCGCAGGAGACGGTGACATGCGTGGAAATGAAAGTGTGAGGCGAGCGGTGTTGGTACTGTGTCTGTTGTTTGTGTATGTGTAGCGTGGTGTCACGATTTGTGCCAGTTGCACTGAGCTAAAAAAAAAAAAAAAAAAAAAAAAAAAAAAGACCTGTGGAACCCGGGTGACCGAAGCCGATCCCAGGAGCTCGACAGCCCCGCCGTTCTGGCGAGGCTGGAAGGGTTGTTGCTGCGGATTGGCCTCCAGATTGGAGGGTGGTCCCACGACGTAGACGTCGCAGCTCCAGGACCAATATATGTTGTTGTTGTTGTTGTTCCTCAAGTTGTCTGGCCGAGCAACTTCGAGCTCCTGAGGAAAGACACAGCACCGACCGGGTTGTTCCACAGGTCTCTGACTGTATTGATTTTGTGATGGCGTCTGAGTTGTGTGTGTGCTGTGCAGTGTTCCATGATGTGTGTGATGGTGTGTGGTGCTGAATTGCAATCTGGACAGGTGTCATCGATTGAGTCATTCAAACTTTTCTGATATGACAGAAGGGCAGGATGATGACCGCATCTTACCTTGCCAGATGCACCTTGTATTCCCTTGTGAGTGTGTTTTCTGATTTGTGTATGTCCGGTGGGTGTCTTTGTAGGAGTGTATTGTGTTGTAGTGAGTGTATGGCTTTCCGTGCGATCTCTGTGTGTATGTGTTTCTTGATTGATGTGCGTGGGGGAGCTGGTGGAAGCGATGTGAAAATTTGTCTGTGGTAAAGTGTGCTTGGTGTTGTTTCTATGTTTCTGTCTGTGTTGTCTTGTGTTGTGAGGTGATGTAGTGGATGTGCTGTGTTGGTGACTGCTGCTGCGAGTGTTTGTGTGCCTCTCATGTCTAGGTGGTGTGTCAGTTTGAGTATTTTGGTTTTGTGATGAAGGTGGTCCACTGGTGTGGTAGCTGTGCATCCTGTGATTGTTCTGAGTGCGGTGTTTTGAAGTGTTTGAAGTGTGTTTGTGTGGCGTGTTGCGAGATTGCTAGCCCATGCGGGGCTAGCATATTCTATCACGGGTCCGATGTACTGTTTGTGTATGGTGGTTGTGGTGTCTTTGTTGTGTCCGAAAGTTGTGTGTGAGAGTGCTTTCAGTGTGTTGAGGCGTGGAGTGACCTTAGTTTTGATGTTGGTGATGTGTTGTTTGAATGAGAGTTGTGTGTCGTATGTGACGCCTAGTATTTTTGGTGTGTGCGTGTGTGGGATGATCGTGTTGTTGATGGTGATTTGTGGTGTGTAGTTGTGTTCGGATGTCCAGTTGGTGATGAGTGTGGCTGTGGATTTGGCCGGTGCAATGTTCAGTTGGTTTGTGCTGAACCATTGTTTTAGTGTGTTGATGTAAGGTTGTAGTGTCTGCACTGCTGTGTCGGCGTGTCTGTGTGTGCTTTTGATTGTGATGTCGTCTGCGTATGATGATATTTGTATGGATGGAGTGTTGGGTGCTGACATGTCATGTAGGTATAAGTTGAAAAGTGTTGGTGCTAAAACGGAACCCTGAGGGACACCGTTTGATATGTTGTGTATGTGAGATGATTGTCCATTGTACCTCACATGGGCGCATCTGCCAGCGAGGTAGTTGGCCAACCATCTCTTAGTGTTATTGTGAAGTGTGGTGTCTAGTATTTTGTTTGTGAGATTGTGTCGTGGAACTCTGTCGAAGGCTTTGCTGATGTCGAGTGTTATGAGTAGGGTGACCTTTTGTTGCGCTAAAAATCAAGAAAAGTTGCGCTAAAAATTTCAAAAAGTTGCGCTAAAAATTCAAAAAGTTGCGCTAAAAAGTTGCACTAATTTGTTTTCGAAAACACCACTAAAATTGTTGTGAATGTTCGAATGACGAATTGTTTGACAAATATTTTAAGATTTTGAGTATGAACATTTTGGGATAAGTTCCTGTTAAGCTTAGCATTTTCAAGTATTTTCTCATGAAATTTGTTTTTCTTTGAGCGCGGACCCTAAAATGTATGTATATTGATCGTGACGAAGTATTATTCCGTTGTTGAATTTCAATGTCATTGTTTTTTTAAATATCAATACATTTAGCGTCTAGAATCAATGTATAAGTTTAGCAAACCACTAACGGATATCCCGAATTGATGCAAGAACCATATGCTAGCGTTGTTGCTCTAAAGTTGGTATTCAGAATGCAATCTAGTCTGCTCCAGATTTAACAAAACCAGATACAACTTTATAAAGAGTAAGAATAACTCAAAACATAAAATATATTTGTATGCGAATACATAATCAGTCAGAAGAATTGTAGTACATCCTCAAATAGGCCTCCACATTCTTTTTATCAAAGTTCGGGTCGTCTGCAAGCAACTTGTTTAGCATGCTGAAGCACTTTTCAACTGAAACAGATGTTGCCTGACAATGCTGCATACTCACATACAGCGCTGGTGAGATGTCACTGCGCTCGTACTTCAGAATGGCCTTCAGGTCTATGTTTTTCTCGATCCTTTTGGTGAGATACTGTTTGAGATCAGCATCTTCACCGAAGTTCAGCTTGGTCAAATAACTGAACGCTGCCTTTAACGTGTAATAGGGGCTTTCGACTCTGGGAAACAATTGAGCGAGCTCAGGGTAGTTCCGCTTGATCGCAGCCAGGTCTTCGATGATTGTTGCATTCCCAAGTGCCTCCTTGGCTCGAGACACCAAAAGCCCTCCTTCGAAGCCAGAAACAACCTCTTTAACCTCTGGCAAATTTTCTGCGAAATTTAACGCCGTGTTCAACCAACTTGCCCATCGTGTGACAACAGGTTGCGGTGGACATCCTATGGCATTGAACGCGTTTTGGCGACCCCGATTTTTCGTAGTAGCAGCCTTCACTCGAGCGATAAGTGTGTCTACACTGGGAAACTTGGCTCGGACCTTGTCAGCACAGTTGTGTAAAAGGTGTGCAGCACAGGTGACATGAGAAAGTCGCGGGTAAAGCTTCTTCAGTGTGTTGTCTGCACTCACCATGTACCTGGCAGCATCTGAAATGAGCAGTAAAACCTTGCTTCGTTGAACGTCGACTCTTTTGACAGCGTCATCTATGTGCTCAATGGCCACTCGACTGTTCACACTGGAGACGGGTTTACAGTGAAACAAATATTTTTTTTTAGGCTCAGAGACGTTGCCAACCAGGACACTGAAAAACTTGGTTCCGATCACTTCTGATTCATCGGCCACGAAAAACAACTCCAAGTTCGACAGTCTGTCGATCATGTCCTGCAGTTCCTTGTCAGACATCTCCATCACACGAGAACGACATGCTGATTCAGATGGTGGAGACTGCCCCATGAACTCAAACAGCTCGCGCACCTTTTGATTGCGGAGTTTTTTCAGTGGTATATCGGCCGAGAGAAAGGCTCGGGTAACTCGATCAATAATATCATATCTCTGCTTTGGAATGAATAACTGTTCATTCTGCGATGATTTTTTGATCATTTTCTCTTGATGCTTAGATGATCCTCTGTGCTTGTCCACTGAAGATTTCCTCTCTCCGTCTACCGAACATACACAGTATTTGCAAAACAAATCTCCTTTGGACGCAAGCTTGAATTCCTCGGGATACCTTTGCACAATGGCTTGGCATTTAGCCTTCTTGGATGAAGCACACTTAGGCATAATGAACAATCAACAGACACACCCACAAACTATCACCAGCGCACTAACCAGCATCCAACCGTTGCCCTATCAACCCATTGTGAATTTTAGATGGACAAATGCACGTGCCTATGTCAATCAGAGCCCTCCTCTTTGTCGATGTGGGCGCACACACTCACGCGCACACATAATGCCTACCAACTCACACGGGTACGTCACCCACCTTTCAAACACATGTATTTAGTTTGCATTGACAATGCGTCAATTTTATTTGTATTAAACAGCTTCAAGAACTAAAAACTGTATTGGAAGTGTAAAAACTGATCATAAAGTTCAAAAACTTGC